>JADRCD010206054.1:0-31838 GCA_019843815.1 Montemys delectorum | reverse complement strand
CATTGGGTCCCTGGAATGTTCAGTACCAAGATCAATATTCTGTGATAATCATGTCCCAAGGACTTCATTTCCTTTATTTGGAGATTTTTCTAGGTGAGGCTAGAGACATACACAAGTTCTCCAGAAGCCAAGAAACTGGAATCTCTTGAACATCAAAAAGCTGTACCTAAACTTGTCTTCATCCTTAAATGTTATTTCCTTTCTAGAATGAATGAAGAACAGATAGCCACTGTCTGCCTGTCAGTTCTGAAAGCTCTGTCCTACCTTCACAACCAAGGAGTGATTCATAGGGACATAAAGAGTGACTCCATCCTTCTGACAAGCGATGGCCGGGTAAGGTTTTCATGTTGAGTCCCCTCAGGTTTACTTTGTCAGCTTGCCTGTCATGGGCATTACTCTCTTAAGAACATGTTCTCACAATTCTAATTTTTGTTAGTCACACATCACCCACTCCACTTCCCAGAACTTGCAAAGAGGAAATTGCCTTTCCTCTGTGTCATCCTGTTACTCAGAATTACCAGTGACCTGAAATTGATGGGGAATTTGTATCCTCTACAATGAGAGTTGGAAGTAATGGAGACTATGGGGATTTCTTTTATCTTTCTACTACTTTTGTCTTTTGTTAAATGACTTTGGCTTTTTTTTTTTTTTTGGCCTTATCTACTCTCTTCCTGTGAGTATTCCTATCTTCAAAATCTCCAAGTCATTGGGAGAAACCAATGACCAATTCTTCTTGACTACTATGAGGAGATTTTATTTAAAAAGATACTTTGCCTATGTGTGAACAGACATAGAAAGAACATAAAAAAAAACAAGCCATAAAGATGGTCTTGGTATTCTGAAATAGGCCATCATTGTTATTAACCAGTTATGAAGAGGTTGTGAGGTCTGGGGCTGCTGGGCAGGAGTTCTGATCTTAGGTAGAAGCCAGGATGTCATGAATTTGCCAGATGAAGCTTTCAAATAAATGTCACTCTTCACTCTGCTCCTTGCTTCCAATCTCTAGGAAGCCAGCAATTTCGTCCCTGCATGCTGGTTTCAGAAGTCTCAGAGAAAGAAAAGACATCTGGATTCAAAAGGCAAAGAGAAAACATTTATCAGACCATGTTTTGATATCCAGAGTTCTACATCTCTCATTAACAAAATTTACACAGGAGATACAGTCAAAAGTACAGAAGTCAACAGATTATAGGATATGTGACTACCGGAGACGTGGCAAATTTTTATTTCAAGGAAGTTTTAGTTAGAAGAGTCTTGACACCTAGAATCTCACTATAGAGGCCCTTTTCACTCCTCTGAAATTCTCCTCAGAGGAAAGCAGCTTGGGAGAAAGGGAAAGGACATCTCTTCATGGCGTCTGGCTTTTATAATTCAGAAACCTCAGAGAAATGGAAAATGTCCTTGTCACATCAGAATTTTCTGAAGAATTATCAGAGATGAGCTGGGAGAAATTGCCCCCTCAATTTGGCTCGTCTGGTTTTATTTTTTAAAGTTTAAGTTTTATTATAGATAAATTAGTAAATTTAGTAAAGTGGAGAGGAGAAAGATGACTCATAATCCTATTATCTCCTTTTCCATATTTCCATGTATGGGCATATATGGTGTGTGATTTGAGGTTTATGCATGAGCAGTTTTAATTACTGCTTTTGTCGTTACTCCAGTTAAAACTTTTTTAAAGGAGCAGTACAAGAGCATGCATAAGTTTGCTTTGATATACAATAGACTACTCAAAGCTAAGTGGCTGGAAACAGTCACCATGTATTTGTTCAACAATGCATGGGTCAGGATTTTGAGTTTCAGCATCGAAGACAACTGGCCTCTGCTCCGTAGGCCGCCACTGTAGCTTCCACACTGTGAACAACCTGCAGCTGATGGTCTCCATTATCTACTTGTAGTCGATGGCTTGCAGCCAGGCTAGAGTGCAGGTTCCCCTGGCTCCGCTCTCTGAGCATTCTTCAGCAAATTCTGAAGCGACATGAACATTATCTATCTGGCTGAGGTTATCTCTCTACTCCACGTTGAAAGCTAGCCAATTATAAGAAAGTGATGGAGACCGTCAGCTACAGGCTACTCACAAGCTGATGACGGTCTCTCTCCTGTTTGTAGCTAGCTGGCTTTCAGTGAGGGTAGGGTGCTAATGGGGCCACGTGTCTCCCATCTCCCTGTAGAGTAGACCTGGATAATTCACATGCCATATGTCACAGTGTTCCCAAAAGTATCAAGAGGGGCAATCCCTGATACAGATGCAATGCACACATGCATTGCAGCCCTCACCTTATATCATCTTAGGTAAAGTAGGCCACACATTCATTCACCTGATCCCAGTTTCAAGGGATAGAGAATAGACTGCCCTCTTGTTTTCCTGCGTGCACATGTATCTATAATGTGTCCTTCATGTTTCAATGTATTTGTGTGTACATGTGTCTGCATGCATGTGACAGCTTACGTCTGATGATGGGAAATCTTTCCCCTTTCATTAAGGCAGGGTCTCTCAGTTGAACCCAGAGCTCACTGATACGACTAGTCTAGCTAACCAGCTTGTCCTATGGGATTCCCCATCTCCATCTTCCACATATTGGAATTACAGGAAGGCCATCATGCTTACCCAGCATTTATATGGGTTCCGTGGACTTGGGGGACAAGTGCTTTAGACTCCCAGCCCACCTGCCCCCACTAGCCTTCAACAGCTCCTCTTGATAAGACAAGGCGCCAAGTCTCACTATAGAGGGCTACAAGAGAGAATACAGAAGAAGAAGTATAGGAAGAGGGCAAAAATCCTCCCCATATGACTCAGAAATCACCTACGTAAGGCCCTATGAACACAAAATGCACAGAGACCGAAGCGGTCCATAAATCAGCTCTAGGAAGGGTATGTGAAGAAACAAAAGCAGGGCAGTTTCAATCTATGCTTCTTTCTCTGCATCTAGAGGTTGGTCACAGAGCTTCTCTTTCTGGAAACATATCAGATTTGAAGTCACTTGAGGGACTGAAATCATAGGGCATTGTTTAGTCAACTTAATTAAAGATTTTTACCTCTGTTTAATATACAAGACTATTAAACTACCCAGTTGCTATTCTCAAAGGCAGAACCTGTATCTCAAGCATCCCTATCCCTCTGTGTACTCAGAAGAACCTATAAGAACAGAAGCACTGTGAATGTTTCTAGTCTTGGTGATTTGTTCACATGTTTATTTTCTGAACTCCTATTATGTGCTAGGAAAATATAGGTCCTAAGAATGAACACAAAAAAGTACTTACTTCATTAAGCTACATCGTTTAGGATGTAAGAATGTCACTACAAACATATAGAAGTAATTAAGTAAAATGCCTATTTTATTGACCCTTACTAGGGAAAATAGTTCTGTGGGTAAAATGCTTGCTGCACAAATATGAAGATCTGAATCCAGGTCCCCAGAGCCCACATAAAAAGCCAGGCGTGGTGATGCCTCCTTGTAATCCCAGAACTCGGACTGGAGATAGGAGCAGCCAGGCTAGCTAATTGGAAAGCCCCAGGTTCCATGAAAGACCCTGTTTTCAAAAATAAAGTGGAAGCCGGGCAGTGGTGGCGCACACCTTTAATCCCAGCACTTGGGAGGCAGAGGCAGCTGGATTTCTGAGTTGGAGGCCAACCTGGTCTACAGAGTGAGTTCCAGGACAGCCAGGGCTACACAGAGAAACCCTGTCTCAAAAAAAAAAAAAAAGTAGATATCATTAGAGTAAGACACCTGAGATTGACCTCTGGCCTCCTCACTTGCACACACAGGTGTATGCAACCCCTTCCCTCACACTCATACCCACATTCCTACATCACAGACAAAATGAGGAAATCAATCAATTATTCTGACAAATGTTAAACAGAAGATGGTAAGTATGAGGATTGCTGTAATTAACTTAAACATGTAAGAAAAATGAGGCATGACGGAGCCAGAACTGTTAGAGAACAATCAGGACAGGCTCCTGGATGCAGAGGCAGAAGGTTGGAATGGACAGAGCTTACACCATCAGAGCTGGCAGGGTCCCAGGAAGAAGGAACCACCAGTATGCTGACTGGATCTTGTGTCTCAATGTATTGTCCAAAATGTGCTTCTTCCCCTCACGGAACACAACAGCATATTGGTCCTAATGGGCTTTCCAGTCTCTATCCAGGGATGGAATTTTTAAATAAGCATAAAGAGAAATTGATGGAGTGAAAGAAACAAGCTGGATCACATAGCTTTATGTAATACTTAGAGGCCAGTAAGCAACACGTGAATGACTTTTGTCAAACTGGAATGGAATTCATACACAGGACCAGTAAATTCATCCATTGAAAGGACATGCACAAAAGTGGCCTTTATGGTCAGTCTATTCCTTTTTAATAACAAACTGACTCCCACATGATAAAACTTGGGAGAGTTCCCATAAACTTTCAAATATCCACAATCCTTGGAAAAACTCATCCCAGCAGCACTCTGCCTGAATTTACACATGCCAATAAGGTAAATTTCATAATAAGTGTCACCCCCACATAGCAGATCCTGCTAGAGCTCCACCCAGAATTTTGTGGAAGCCTACCTTTCTTGATCAATAGCTGCACCCTCAAGTCTTTTACCTGCATGTCTTTGCTGGAGGGGGTGGGCTTTCTCTGTCTACCTGGATAGGCCAAGGTAGAACTTGAAAAGAAGTACCATTCTCCCTCCCCAGAAGCAGCCCTGAAACATACAAGCAGTAGGCTATATCCTTGTGAAATGACTGTGAAGGCCTTGTTCTATGGTGACTCTCTGTGATCCTTCACGGAGTAAAGTCCTAGCTGTCTACAGTGATCTCTTGCTTCGTAACTAATTCCTGATCAGCTGTTTTTCTTTCCATGTTACAGCTATCCCTTTCATTGCCAGGGCTTCTAATATCCCTCAGATAAGTAACCTGCTTGAATTCTTGCCTTGGGATGTGTTTCAGGGGAAATAACAACTAATGGGGTACTTATAAATAATGTACTGAGTCTAGGTGCATCATTTATATGACTTCAAAGAGGAATAAAGGTCAAATGACTACAAATCATCAACCAGTGTCTTGTGATCACTCCACCCCATCATTACAATGCCACCAGCACTCAGGAGGAATCCAGTGTCTCCTCACCAAGGATGTACCCTGGTGTATTACCTCCGGCTGATCATTTAACGGATTAGTATTATTAGTTCTGTTCCCTTTGACATTTTTATCTCTTAAATAGCAGTTTACAATTAACAGATGGCTTAAAGATAATCACATAAAGGCTATTTTTAAATAAACAGAGATTTGGGCATATGAAATAGCTTTACTGTCGCTATGTTCCCTTCCTGTTTGTTCTCAGAGGGAGGATATCTCAGTGTAGGAGGCATCACAGGAAGTCCTAGGATAAGCTTCCAGCTTTTCTTTAACAGTGTGATAAAGATTTAGGAAAGTATCTTTCAACAGTTTGTACTCTGTCTAATGGTAGGAGAAGAAATGAGGACTCTGCCTCTCTGAATTAATGTCTATGATCACCTTCCTCTCCTCTTGAAGATGGTGTTTGATGACATGAACCTTAAGCAATGCTACTTTTCCCATCATCAAACTGGTTCTTTCTATTCCTGATTTCAGGGTTTCATTGTTATCCCTCGCCATTGCTCTCAGTAAGGAGGACGTTCTCAGACTTTAGTGAGCATCAGAAACCAGTAGAGAACATGAAAATAAAACCAACTTCCTGGATCCTGCTCTGGGGTGATGGTTTAATCAGGCTAAGTGGTACCCAGGAACCTTCGTTACTAACAAACTGCCTAACAATACTGAAGTTACACACCTTAAGTGGTATTATCTTGTAGAAAGCATCCTAGAAATATTCACAAAGGAAGCCATCTTTGACCATAACCCAAAACATGGAGCGAAGATACAATTCTCCAGTTTACGCTATTTACAGAACAGGAAATCTATAATTCATTTTTACATCTACAACTGTTCTAGAATGGACTTTCATTTGCACATTCCTCTACCTTGTATCTTTTTGTAGACCATTTCCTGGAAAGGATGTCTTTGAGTTGGCTGGAATAGTAGATGAGAGATCAGCTCCATAGTACTCTAAACTTTGAGTTCTTTTGTGTGTTCTTACATCTCTGTTGACTGGAGGCAATGTGCTTTCTCCTGTTTTATTTTTTTTTCCTTCAGCATAACTGCATTAAGGAGATGGGGCAGTTTTTTAATAGCTATATGATACAATTTCATCTAAAACAATCCTTAGCTTAGAGCTGTGTGATTTGCTTCTAAGATCTGCCCACAGTGCTTTATTATACGTATTACTTGAGTTCTCATTATGTACTTGAGATTTATCTGGACAAATGTTGTATGCAATTATGCTTTTTTAGAAAACTGTCTTTTATGTACTTGGATGAGTTTAAAAAATCATACAAAGGCACTTATACTCCTACAGAAGAAAAGTGGGCCTAACTGCCGAGCATCTAGTTTCAATTTTTTAAGTTACACATTTTGTCAGGGAAATAATTATTAGGATGCCAGATTTTGAAGGGTTTTGGGTTTTTTCATGTCACCAAAGAGTGACCCATAATAAGATAATGAGATTATAAAATTCATGTCCCCAAATTCTCAAAATGTCCCTTCTTAGTCATTCAAGTTTCTGATATGTGTAGGCAAATGAAGTGTATTGCCATAATTGTGACCATTAATCTTCAATCTATATGAAGAAAACAGAAAACAATCTATATTAACAAGAAAACAGAATAGTATTTCTTCTTTAAGAAAAATGAAATTATAAGCTTTAGTAACAACTAACTCTATACCAGGTATATGCACTCAAAGGCACATAAACACACACAAAATACATATATGTGCACAGAGAAACATTACAAATGTCTAAATGTCCTAAAGTTTACCCACACTTCTGCAAAATGTTCTACTTGCTAGATTCTTTTTTGAATTCTCTATTTTAATTTAATCCATTTAATTTAAGCTCTTTGAATAATTTAAATATTGTCAATCAAAATTGAACCAGATTATTACAAAGTGTAGCTGATGTCATTAAAATTTAAACACTAGCTCATTCCTCTTGCCTTCTACTTCCCATCTTTCTTGCGGTATCCTTCAGGATCATGAAGAATATGATATGTGGGTCCTTGGGGAGAGGGAGGTAAAACCCACCTTCTTATTCTTCTCTGGTTCTTCCCTTGGTCAGTCTAAATTCTTCCAATACCAAGCCTGGTGTCCTGTGGGAATTAATTGGTCCATAAAGGACTGGGCTGTTCAAGAAGGCACCTCTGTAAGTTTTCAAGGTTCTAGACCCAAGTGTTTAAAGCTTTTCTTTTAGCTGGTCAGGAAATGTTCCCATTTTCCTACCAAGATTTGAAGAAACTTCTGGACACTACGTCCAAACTGTGATGTAAGCAAGCCTACTTCTATCCACACTGTAAGTTCCTTTTTCAAGGCATAGCCAGGGATAATACCCAATTGATTTTCAAAAGTATATCTAAAAGATTGTAATATTTTCATGGTAGATGACTAAAGCTACTATTTCAGGCCCTTAGATTTATCCTTATTGGTTCCAGTCCTTCCTCAGGACTTTTAACTTCATTAAAAATAGTGGCCATCCATCTAGACTCTAGATCCTCATTAATGTAGAAACAAAGATACTTAAAGGTCTTTTCTCCATATTTTGTGCAGACATATATGCTACAGACAGTCTTGAAGCCTACTATTTTTGTAGGGAAACTTGGAAATTAAATACTAGAAGGGAGTAGGAGGCACAATACAGCGTCAGAGAATCAAGGTATTAACTCCATAGTGAATGGCTGGTACCAATTTCTGTTCCAGTTGCTCTGTTGCTCTGATAAATATGACAAAAAGCAGCTTAAGGAAGGAAATTGTTTTCTTAGCTTGCGCTTATAGTTCCCAAACCCATCGTTGGGAAAGCTAGGGCAGAAAGTCAAGACAAGTACACTGGGACAGGAATTGTGAAGGAATATCGCTTGTTGAACACCTTCGGCTTTCTCTCACACAGGATTATGCTTATCTATACTTCTCCCATAGACCAGGACCACCTGCTTAGGAATAGCACCACCACAGTAGGCTTGGCCCCCCTGCATCAATTAATAATTAAGACAATTCCCACAGGTGTGCACACAGGCCAATCTGGTCAAGGCAACTCCTCATTTGAGGGCAACCTCTCAGGTGACTCTGGGCTGTTTCAAGTTGACAATAAAAGGTAACTACAACATGAAACATATGACCTCATACTAGTATTTCCAAAAACAGATTATATTTTAAGGTATTACACACATACATAATTTAATTAATAATAGATCAAACTTTAAAATAGATTTAAAAGCTTTAGAAGGTGAGGCAATTGCTTAGTATGTACCATGCCTGTGCAAGCATTCGGACCTGTGTTCAGATACTCAGCACCCCCATGCATAGCTGTACATGTCTATCATCCTAGCACTGGGGGACAGAGACAAGAAGATTCTAGCCAATTAGGGAGGTCCAAATTCAGGGAGAGCCTTTGTCTCAAAAGAGGGGAATAGGTAAAGAAACATACTACACACTGACCTCTGATCTCCATGATGGTGCACACACAGGTGTGTACATGGAGGTGTACACACACACACACACACACACACACACACACAAACATTCACAAGCACATATCTTTTCATTATAAAAACTCCAATGGAGCTATTTGAGTATAGTTGTAAAAGCAGGGGGTGGGGTCTTTTGTCTTAGACAAATACTGTACCACTTAGCTAAACTCCAAGTTCAGATGCAGAAGGAAAGAATATCCAACAGAAGTAGATAGAAAGAAGTAGGCCTTGAAATCAGAAGTCTAAGGGATAGAGCACACCTAATACATAAGGTGAGTGTAGCAGCAGAAGGAGAGCCAAGGGAAAGGCTGAGGGAAGCTCAGAAAATTATGAAAAACAGCAAGAGATAATTTGTACCCAAAAATCAGAGGATATTTTTGATCCATAGCATTCTTAACTTCTGATGGTCATTCGTAACATTGATAATCAGTGCTCTCAAAGTACCCACTTTCTTGGATTCTATTGCCAATAATGAGTAAGTTGTCCATTAATGTTCTGTCTATAAGACTGTCTGAAGTTCAAAGCAGGTCATCATGACGGGAACTGTACCTTCCAGCAATAAACTGAGTCCTGGGCATTTAGAATCTGTGTATCAGCAGGTGTCTCACAGTGCAGTTTGTTCTGAAATATGGTCTCAAGAGCACCAGAGTTCTGTGCAAGGATTTTCAGAGCACTTTCATGATGTCAAAGATAAATAATATGCACTCATTGAGTCCTTGGGCTAACCACTTTAAATGTCTGACAGCCGAGTGCTGACTCTCAGTTTCTATGCCTAAATTTATACCTGCATAGACATTCACCTTAGCAACTTTGGTTTCCATGAGCAAAGGAGCTAAGCAAAAAGAGAAGGGGAAGTTGGCACTGCAGTGTTACCTCAGAAACCTAGACAATTGGAGGTCTGGCACTATCGTAAATACAGATAAAGATGATGAGTATTTGAGTGATCCTCATGGTCCATAAGAATCTAAATGTGTTCAACACCAAAAGTCTGAACTGCAGTAACATGAATCACATTTCTACAGAGAACATCTACTCCATTACCCAACAGCATCATCTGTGGTGTCATTGTGTGTTTGAGAAATATATTCTTTGGGATATACTTAACTTGTAAGGATTATCTGTGCTTGTCCTGTAATTTCATGAGAGATAAAAGCTGCAGGAATTCAAGACTGATAGGAAAGGTTATGGGAACTTCTTTACTATCTCTAAGTTCCAGTAATGAGTGTGAATGAATCTTTTTGTCCCATTTTTCAGGTCTGTGTATGTATGTCTACTCCTAGTGGCTGGTACTTTCTAGTTATCTCTTTACTGCTTTTCTTCTCCTCCCAGATCAAGTTATCTGACTTTGGTTTCTGTGCTCAAGTTTCCAAAGAGGTGCCAAAGAGGAAGTCACTGGTGGGTACCCCATACTGGATGGCACCTGAAGTGATTTCCAGGCTACCTTATGGGACAGAGGTAAGTAGGTAGTGGCCATCATTTGGCGTCATTAGGCTCTGAGATCTGCTCAGAGGCACAGTAGTCCTGATTAATGGGTCCAGGAGTTAAGGGACTCCTGACTCCATTGATCCCCACCATTGGGAATCTGCTGGCTCAAAGTAGACTGTGACAGAAGGGAACACTGGTCCTACTGGGGACATCACCACCATCTTTACACAGTGGCTTTCTCTGAAGTCTTACAGAAAAGTGGGCAGGGGATCATGGGGTCAGTAAAATGCTGATCCCATACCCAGTGACAAGTTGTAAGGAAATATAACTGGAATGCTTCAAAAAGGAGAAAGAAGTGTAGAAAGTTTCACAAGGAAGTAATATTTGCATATGATAGAAATATAATAGAAAATCATGTGTGAATAATGAAACATTCAAAATACAGCCTAATTTCTATTTCTTCTAGAAAGGAAAGAAAACCTATTATGGGATAAGGTTTAGAATATGAGAATGGAGGAGGGTTAAGGAGAGGCTTTCTAATCAGGAAACAGTGTTTGCAGACCCTCAGAGGCAAACAGAGATTTCCCATAGTGCTTCTGTGTGCTATGCTCTAGATGGCAATGGCAAATGGCTCGTACTGATGAGTGAAGAGTGGCACTGGAAAGAAGCCAGGCTCTCTTCTCCTGCTTCTTCTTCCTGTGATCCTGAATGAGGACCTGGCTTATTTTCCCCACCGTGGTCCCCAGAGATAAGTCATCAGTGACAGTCATTGCAAGAAGTAGAAGAAGGATGCAGAGGGCAGACAAAAATTCAATGAGGACATCAAAATAGATGACTAGAGGGGTTTACAGTGCCACTGCCCTGGCCTCCCTTCCTCCAGCCTCCCAATTCCTTTCTTAGAACTGCTTGCCATTCTCTGCAAACAGCTTATAAGCAGAATTCTGTGTGGGTTCACTTAAAATAATAAAAAACAGATTAGGTAAGCCCCAGAGTAGGTGGGGAAGGAACACCGTGAAACTCAGATTTGTAAAAGTACGAAAGTATACTCTGTGTGGAATGAAGTAGCTTCTTGAAGTTTGCTTTAAACATGTCAAGGAGTTCTCTCAGTTTCTTATGTTTAAATGTAACTTTCTTCTCTGTTTTCATAATGTAAAAGTCTGTATTTTTTATTAACTGGTCAGCAGTTAATACAGAATTTAACAGGATAAAAATTAAGGTTCTAAACTTGAGAATAGTAAAATTTCATTTCTAATGAACTGGTAAGAACTTAACTGGCGTTATCTTTAAAAAGCACACAGCAGCCAGATGGTGGTGGCACACACCTTTAATCCCAGCACTTGGGAGGCAGAGGCAGGCAGATTTCTGATTTCAAGGCCAGCCTGGTCTATAGAGTGAGTTCCAGGACTATACAGAGAAACCTTGTCTGGGGGGGGGGGGGAGGGCACACAGGGCCTAGGGAGATGGATTGCCCAACAGTTAAGAGAACACACTGCTTTTGCAGAAGACCTGAGTTTAAGTCCGAATCCCGATGTCAGGCTGCTCTCAACTACTCGTAATTCCCATTCCAGAGGCTCTGACATCCTTTTCTGGCCTCTAAGGGCAAACCACATGCACATGCTTATGTGTGCAAGTTCTCTAGTGCATGTATACACCCCCTACACACACACACACACACACACACACACACACACACACACACATATTCCTTTAAAAAGAAGTATGTAAGCAAATGACATTAGCAAAAAAGATTGAAATAATTCAACATGTAAAATTGTATCATAAAGTTTGAAATTTTTAAAATTAATTTGTAAATAAGTATATGTCTTCTGGGTTTCATAACACAATCAGGACTCCATTCCTCTTCTCCATTCCTGACATAACTAGTGGATTGTGCCTAACAGGTAGACATCTGGTCCCTTGGGATAATGGTGATAGAGATGATTGATGGTGAG
This sequence comes from Montemys delectorum, assembly GCA_019843815.1. NCBI lineage: Eukaryota > Metazoa > Chordata > Mammalia > Rodentia > Muridae > Montemys > Montemys delectorum. The sequence continues at coordinate 19,879 of JADRCD010206054.1, read as the reverse complement.
CCCCCCTATTTCAATGAGCCTCCTCTGCAGGCCATGAGGAGGATCCGGGACAGTTTACCTCCAAGAGTGAAGGACCTACACAAGGTAAGCATTGCCACGGGATCTTTCAGCTTCTCTGTTCATTTAAACACTGGCTTATCCATCCTGCTGGCTCTAATTTGGCATACGTTTTAGGCTTAGTCATCTTGATCCAAATCTATGTTTTGCTGGGCCTTTACTGGGCAAGTGGCTCCACAATCCTACTACAAAGTTTTTTTTGTCTATAAAAAGGATGTCACCAGATTTTCTCTCAGTGGGCCAGTAAGAAGTGAATTGAACACTCTGGTACGTCCCCACTGAGTAACTGGTACCTGCTGGGGACATCTAAGTACTAGGGATATTGCTGCAGCACAAGCCTCAGGTTTATTGACATTTGTAGGGCTTGTATTCTAAGTAGAAAAGAAATGAATACAATTTACACAAATGGATTAAAAAGTCAGTGCATGCTATAAAAAAAAAGCCAAAGTATTGTGGAGAGAGAGAATATAGATGAAAGATAGGCGCTCCTTTACTGTGAAAACACAAGGAAGCGCTTTATGGAAAGACTTATCTGGGACAAATGGAAAGAAGGCACTAGCCATGCAAAGATCTAGAAGGAAAATATTCCATGCAGAAGGAGCATCAGATGCAAGGACCTGAAGCTCAGGAAGAAGGCTTATATATTGCAGTAGCACAGCAAGGAGACAAGGGTTGAACATTTCAGAGAAATAGGCAGGAACTAGATCATGAAGGTAGAGGAAGGGCATGTTCAATATCAAGGACCAGAGGGTGTGGTTTTCACATGTTCCAAGACTTAATGACTGGGACTAAGCCACGGCTCATGGTTGTTCCAAGAAATACCCTGCTAGCTCTCAGCTCCCTGGAAGACTTGACATTTCAAGGTCAAGTCCAGCCTCGCCATACCTCCTTCCATCTGCTTTATAACAGAAAAAGCTCAAGGCTGCCTTTTATAGGAGAGGAGTTTTGAAAGGTAGAAGTTCCCATTTCATCTCACCCCTTAATGAAAAGAACTCAGAAAACTGTTAGTATAGTTTGTGCAGAAGTGCTATGAAAAGGAAACCATAAGAAATCAATAAGAGTTTGAAACTTTTGTGGGGGGTGGATTAAGATGAACCAGTAAAATTTAACTAAAAATGAATTGTGTGAAAATAACGCCACACCTAGTAGAAATGAGTGCTATAGGATACACAAAGATATATTCATTCCCAATGTTTAATAGCTGGGAAAGTCCCAGGCTTGTTTCTCAAAGAATAAATAATCTTTGGAATAAATGGACAGCAAATGCTACACAAAAATGAAAATGTGAAACAAGTGAAGAAAGAATCTCATAAATGCAACCTTGAGTGAAAATAAGCCAATGAAAATTGACAGTATACAGATATATATTTATATATACATAATACATTTATAATATATAATATACTTATATATTATATATGCACATATATATATATTTCTGTGCTTGTACAAAACTATATCTGTATAGCATTCATATATTTATATGTTACACACATATACATACATAATTATATGTTATACACATATATAATTCCGTGCAAAAACTAAAAGCAGATAAAACTGTCATATTCTATTAGCAGTAAGATACTTGTTACTTTTTGTTGGCTATAGGTAATGGCAAGAAGAGAAGCCTGAGACCCTCTTAGAGTGGTAGAAATGTTCTAGATCTCAATAGAGATAGAGAATGAGCAGACATCCGAATATGCTAAAGTCAACCAAGACATTAGTTTAATGTTGCTCATCTCCAAATAACTAAGATAGACATTAGAAAAGTCAATTAAAATTAAAGGGAAATGTCCATGTCAATCAACCTGAGAGAGATTTGTTTCTCTCGATGAAGAAAGCAGAGGTGTCACCTCTGAACACGATTTCAGTCTTGGTTGACTCTGTCACATGTACAACCAGTACCGATATAATCCTGACACAACAATTGCTGTCATTTCTTACCACCATTATTTTATTTAATAAATAGTTCCTCTATCTGTTACCCTTATTATTTCAAACTTTGAAAGCAATTACAATGATGATGTATGTTTTTTCTTTCATATCTTTCATTTCATATATATGAAGTCATCAATGATGTTAGTTGGGGCATCATTTCAGGTCAGCAGGCTTGGCATCTGTGTTAGTCCTCAGTATGATGTGTTTCTTTTTGCAGGTTTCTTCCATGCTTCGAGGATTCCTAGATCTTATGTTGGTGAGGGAGCCCTCTCAAAGAGCCACAGCTCAAGAACTTCTTGGACATCCATTCTTAAAATTGGCAGGTCCACCATCTTGCATCGTTCCCCTGATGAGACAATACAGACATCACTGAGAGGATTTACATAGGATGCAAAGCTAGGCAAAGACATAAAAATGATTCAGGAGAATATGAAGAAACCCACACAACGTGCAAAGACCTGTGCATTCTAAACCAGCTGATTGGTGGGACATTGTGATGACCTGACCGGCAGGGTTCGACAGACCAGGGCATCTTCTAGTGTCTTAAATAATAGGCATCTCTCCACTGACAGCTGGCATGGTCATTTGGAGCATGGCTTTAATAAGTCATTATACATTTTCAGCCCTTCTTCCAATGAATCAGAAGGACTCAGTACAAACTCCGTTACGATATATCCTTAGCCACATGCAGGGTACCACATAGGATTTTCTATATTGAAAGAATACTTTTCTGGAAAAAAAAAAGATAAAGAAAGGAAGAAAAGAAAATAAAAAGCACTTTTTTTTCTTAATGGTAGCAGTGTAATGTATTTTGCAATGAATTTGTAACTTTTCTGTACGATAGTTTTGATAATTTATAGTACTTTGATGTCACGTAGCCATTGTCTCGGTTGAAGTAATACTTGTTTACTAGCAGGAGTTTGAACAAAGCCTTTCCTACTTTTTTATCCCTTTCAGAGAACCAACAATTCTTTAGGAACTTTGAATACTAAATGACCCTCAGTCACCGTCAGCTTTAGCAGAATATCTTTCTTATCTTAACAAGTGTCTTATGTAGTGGAAGAAGAGTTAAGAGGGATGGTGATGGTGCGGACACTTCTCTTACCCAACCAAATATAATGAAATAAAATTTGAGCCACAGAATCGCCAAACAATTCCTTGAGATAATGCTAAGTATTTTGAAAAATTACATTTTCCTTCAAGGATTCTGATAACACCCCATTGTTTTGTAGAGCAAGATATTTCCCTTGATGCCCACCTTCAAATAGGCATGGCATCCTCAGTGGCCAAATTTCCCTCCCAGGGAGTAATTTTAGTGCTGGGATCTTTGGACTGAGATCCCCAGGTAGAATGTCTCAGTGAGACCATGGAAATGCCAGGCTCACAAAGGGAGAGTGAACAAGGCAAGTTGTTTGGTTTCGTCCGTCACTGTTTCTAAGACTCTGTACGCTAGCACACCAAACTCTTGTCTGTATTTACCTTCATGCCACAGTATTTATCACTGTTATTCATGTATTGTGCTGAAAGTCTGAACGGATGATAGAGGATGAATTAGCAAGGGGGTACTTTACCAAGTATGGTCTAACTTCAGTGGTGACCATGTTCTAATGTGTTTCTGACATAAGGAGAGTTGTGCTGCTGTCTCGATCTTCCTGAGTGTTGATAAAAGTGAATGACTACTACAATACATTTTGTGTTGCTTGTTGGATGAATTTGCATGTTAACTGTAGGCCAGTATAGATTTGCCTTTAAAACTCTGGAAGCGCTACATAGTCATCATTAGTTTCTATTAATTATGCATCAGACAAAAGCCATTTGTTTACCAAACTGGAAAACCAGAGGCTTTACTTAATGACTTTGCATACTTTAACAAATATGAAAATACATTTGCAAAGATACTCTGGTTGCTCTAAGCATAATTAAGAATTTTTTGTAATTAATAGGTTGATAATTATTTATTATAATTTAAAAGGAAAAAAGGCATAAGATGACCTTCTGCTGATTAGCTGTTCAGTTTTCCCCCAAACTGGAAATGCTTTTCAATAAATAGAATCTACAACTTTGTTTTATAAAACACAGAAGATCAATGTTTTATGAAAACTGTTAAGGTCTTAATATAAATATGTAAGAGTAACAGCAATCTCAATCCCCAAGTTGGCAATCCAAAAACATCACAAAACAGTGTCATAATTCAGCCAGGACTATGGAGGAGAGGAAAGAAGAGTCAATCAGAATCATTCTAAGCCAGAATCAACATTTAAAAATTCATTGCAAAATCTACAGAAATAACAGATTTTGGACTCAAACAACTTTCGACAGTGTAATGGAAATTTTTTTTCTGTAATTTTCTTATCATTGGGCATTTTTTACAGTATTCGGTGAGTTTACTAAATGTTACTGTAGCTTAAAGGAATCTGTGAGCAGTGAGCATTGGCAGAAGCTGCCCCACAAATAAAGTAAGTGCTTGCCTTTTTCCCACCATGCTATTGGAGAGACTGTGTTCTGAGTTTGTCTTATTGAGTGAATAGGGATGGTATGTTTATGACCTCAGGGGTGAAAATGAATTGGTTTATATATGTTATCATGGTTATCATATGTTATATGGTTATCATGATGTTTCAAAGTGAAGATAAACATTCCTACCTCCCAAATTACCAGTTGTGCAAGAATGTTAAATTCTGAGAAACCAGGTTCAACGAAAACCAGATGGAGAGCTAAGGACCTTCATCTTATCCCAAGGAAGTTGAGCTGGTTTGAAGCATTTTACCAATGAATTTCACTAAAAATTCTTGGCTAGAGAAGGAGCTCTCTTACTCTGGAAGAGAATTCAGTATCTTCATTACTATATTGAGACCTTGAAGTTGGAGAAAAATGTTTATGTCAAAAAATCCACTTGTTGTCTAGAAATTTTAGAAGGTGCCCTTCATAAAATGACTTGAGACAGAAAGATGAGCAAGGACAAGTTCATTGTATGTCAAGAAAGAGAAAGATGGCAGCAACCTTCCACAGACAAGCCCTTGGGTTTTGTTACAAAGGGAAGAAGCATTGTGTTTTCTTGGCTGTGTCTGGTGGAACATGGAGAAGAATTAAGGAGCATGTTAAACTACTTTTAAGATATAATGAAGACCAGGGAGATGATCCAGTAGAAAGGACACTTACCAGGATTGGTGACCTGAGTGACATTCCTGGAACCAAATGGTACAAAGAGAGGACTGACTCAAGTAATTTTTCCTCTGACCTCCACATGCATGCCATAGTACGATTTTGAACACACACACACACACACACACACACACACACACACACACAAATGGAATGGATTTTTTAAAGTAGTAAGATGTGCATTGGAGGGAACTTTAGGGAGACATGTCTCCTTTTCTGCAGGAAAAGAGGTCAGAGTGACACTGAAACTGAACTCTAAACAAGTGTATCATCTACATAGCATCTCTTGTGAACAACAGAGGCTGGAGCCTTCAGGCAGAACCAAAATGCATTTTGGTAATCTTCCCTCATTCCTTTCAAAAGCATCTCATGTTAGACATATGAGCAGAAGGTTGCCTCCATACGAGTTCCCATAGATTTGGCCATGTCTCAGACCCCATGATGTGGGGGAGATGTAGGAATATCATATTGTCTACCTTACTATGCCTCCTGCTGTTCTCTCTTTCTATCATACAAGGTCACTCAGTTCAAAGGGAGATGTATAGGTTTTGAATTGACATGAAATTGACTCTTTAAAAGCCTAGTAGGTAAATGGAATAGGACATAATTATGTTTGGCTTCCTGTTACCCACCTGGAAGAATATTGACTGGCAACTACTAAAAATAAAATAAAGTAAAACAAAATAAATCATTTCACGAAGCTAACATATCAGAGTCAGATTCCTTGGTCAATTTAATGAAAGAAATAGATAATGAGATTTCAGAGAAAGACAGATTGTATCTGGATTAGATATCAAATATATAAACAGGAAAAATCTAGTGAAACAGACATAATGCATCATAAATGGAATGAATGTACAAGGAAGACTATCATTATGAGCATGCTTATTTATGTTTCCATTTTCAGTTTTCATTATTCAAGTGTGGGTTATACCAAAAGGAAACCCTAAAACAAACATTTAAACACAAATTATTTACTTGTACAATGACCCTGGAAAATTTTCTACCAGAATGAAGATTCAGAGAAAACCGAATTCAATGTAACAATTTCCTTTTAGTTGGAACATTCTTTTCTGGAGTAGGAAAGGAAATTTATAAGACACAGGAAACTCATAAGACTCAAAAGATTCAGGAGTCTCCTCCCTACTGCTATATAAGCAGCAAACAATTACTGCAGAAGAGGAAACCAAGTTTTCTACAACTTGGCCAAGGAATTTGTGAGTCAGACCTAATACTAGGTGGAGCTTTATGGTGAGGCCCTATCTGAAATAAATTCACCATTTCTTGAAGACATAGTTGGTGGAATTGCTTTTGTCTGTAGTCAGTTCCATGTCTGAGACAAATAGATATTTACTTGTTCACCTCTTCCCAGGAAAAGTCAGGCACTGTGATGAGTACCCAAACAAGGACCAACATTATTAAAAAACCAATTGACTGACTTATATGATGGGTGATAAGGCATACAACTGAGGCTGGCTGGTCCAAATAAAGGTGAAGTATTCATAGGGGTAATCCCATCATGACAACCTTTCCTGTTGCCCTCCTAATTAAGGAGCTCAGTGCAAGATGGTGAAGTCCCTTTACCAGCAAGGTTTCTCCTTCTCTGACCTTGTCTGGGGAGCATGAAATTCAGGTACCCTCTACCTGTAGAATGTCACTTAACCTTAGTGAGATTATAGGTTCAGCTTCCTTTCTCCTGAAAAGAAACTCTTCAGCAAGCACCTGCGATTCTCTAGAATGCCTTCCCATGCTAATGAGGCATCTCAGTACCTTAGCCTTCAGCAAATGACTTCTTGCCTATCTTGGATATTCCTACTGCCTTCTACCAAAACTATATAGCCCTTGATTCACTCCGAATAAAATTGATCTGTCCCCCAACTGGTCCCCATGTGTCATTATTGCTCATACTCATGGGCTGTCTAAAACCCTGTTTGTCAACTCTGCTTCCTCATGGCCCCATGGCCAACAATGCCGGTGAGAAGGGACACTCATATTTTCCCTGTGTGGTATGGGATGCTATCGCTTCTTAGAAATAGTTTTGTGGTTTCTGCTATGAGTGGTAAGGCATGTAACCAAGACCAAGCTATATGTGGTCTTGGGGCATTCTTGAGAGTGCGAGGGTAGTCAACTTTATCTGCATAACCTTTTCAGCCTTCTGCATATATGGTGCATGTCTCTGTAAATGTGATCTGCCACATGACTATGAGGACTCTCTAAATATACCTGATAGATAGAGGATATATTGTAATTTCTGAAAGTAAACATATAGAGTGGAATTAAAAACAGGACTTGGAGATAGTTTCATGGTCTTTGCTGTGGGCAGTAAGTCATACAACTGAGAATCAGCTATATCCCTTATAAAATATTTCCTCAAGTATGGAAAAAATACAATAGGAAAAATAAATGCAGATGCTGTCCTTTGTCTTAGTTTTTGATTTGGTAGGAAATGTAAGGAAAAATGGGAGGGTGAAATGGGGGTGGTAGTTTGTCATTTGTTACAGCTGGTAGGGTATAAAACATAAAGATCACCAAAAAGATCTGTGCTATGCTGTTGAGTCCTTCCTGAGACACAAAAACTTAGGTTGTGTAAGAGGAATCAGTGAAGGAGAAGGGAACTAGGTAGAAGTAATATAAAGCAACCTGCAGATCAGATTTTTAAGGAAAATATGTGATAGTCAGGAGATACTGAACATCCAAATGGCTTAATATAGAAAAGACCTTTGAACAAGAATTAATAAGACTTCCTCACAGCCTGGCTCATGATGTTGTGCTACAAAGAAAGAAACAGTGATCTTTAAAATGATAAAAACTATATAATCTGAGACAGCATGCAAGAAATCAGTGCTCATAGACTCAAGGGATTAGGGACACTTGACTATCACCACCTATGGCTTATGAATAACAGGTTCGGGAAAGTGATATATAATGAAGGGTATTTGATACTTATTGTACCATGTTGACAAGACTGTGATGCTCACAGAGATGTTAACACATTTTAGCAAAAACCTTAGGGGCTCATTTGGGATTTGGTGACTTTGCTGAGCCCCATGCTGGAATGTGATCTTTATGGGGTAGGAGAGCTCATGTGTAAATTGGGTTAATAAATTGCCAAGCCATTCAAAGGAAAAAATGAGGAGGAAGGAGGGGAGCAGGTGATGAATTCTGTTTGTGTCACTTAAAATTCAATATGATAAAATATCTGTTGAGCCAGAGTTCCTAGAGAAAAACTGACACAAGGCCAAATTCATGGTATCAAGCCTCTAGAGGGCTTTAAAGACTGAGAAACAGTTCAACAAGGGAGTAAAAACAGGAATGGGCTACAGAGAGCCACATGTAAAACGATCACGTTTGCCCTTGGGGGAAGCAGTTATCCTCCTGAAGTATGATTTATGCAGGGTTGTAAGAAAGTATAAGAGCAGCGGAAATTGGTCACCTACCCTAGGGTCCTTTCAGCAGTTGGATGTCACCATTGGAGAGGTATCAGCCACTGCTCACCCAGATTCCTATAAGTAACCTCATTGGTTCACTAAGGTATCCTTTGCTCTGTCACTGGTACAGTATCATTTGTTCATATCTTACTTGGGAACAATTTTTGTTTGCTTGGTGTTTTGTTGTTGTTTTGTTTTTGGTTTTGTTTTGTTTTGTTTTTGAGACAGTGTCTATCTGTGTAGTCCTGATTGTCTTGGAACTTGCTATATATGCCAGGCTGGACTTGAACAGGGATCCTCTTGCCTCTACCTCCTGAGTACTGGAATTAATGACATGTGCTACCATATTCAGCCTGTTCACATCTTACTAGGAAAAGCGACACAACACAACATCACAAAGGGGGTCTAAATGGCTTACCGTTGTGGGCACTCTTTTCTTCTCAATCCCATTGAAGAGCTAAAAGACACTTTGAAATTGTCCTTCAAAGATGAGAGTGTGAGGGAACATATCCACCATCTTCAATACTTTGTTAGTTGACATTTGTCCCTGGAGCATCACTGCCTAGACATTCCAGTTTACTCTGTACATGAGTACAGCTATTCAAGAGAGGTTCAAATGCTGTTGGAACTGTCAATAAATGACCTCCAGGAAGGACAAAGGAAAACTGATGGAGTTCTGATACTTTCTCCTTAATAAATACATCTAGTTAAGGACAAAACACAGAGTTGAGGAAGTCTGTGAGTTGCTGATGGCTAAATGAAAATATGCAGAGGAACCTTATCCCGAAAGGTTTGCTCACTGGGGCAAATGCTTTGACAGTTATGCCTCATTGTTTTAAGCAGTTTTCAAAACAGTCATAAAAGAACTCAGGCTCTTACATGATCACCTCTTCACCAACATTATCAAGGTCCCAAAGAGTTAGGTAATAATATATATTAATCACGATATGTATTTATACAACATACTCATGATATGTATTTACACATCACACACACACACACACACACACACACACACACACACACACTGTACTTTGGTTCTACCAAGGCAAAGGTCTTCTCTTTGTCCAGCAATATAATCCAACTCATAGGAAAGGACCTAGAATACACATGGTCAGTACCAATAAATGTTTGTCATGTCTGCCTTTATAAATCTGCCCCTAATAGACAATCCAAAACATTGTTACTTTAATAGGCAGCTGAAGCAACCATTAATTCTGCATCTCCTTAGCATCTGGGTCCTCTTGGCTGTGTGAAACTTCTAATTCTTAATCAGAAAAAAATGGTTTACATACATAAAGTAATATATATATTACTATATATATATACATATATATATAATTTACAAAGAAAAGCAACTGATGTATGGTTATGCTATACATGATATAATTTTATGATTGTTTTACTAACTACCATAATTTCCCTTTAAATTATATGCATGGGTGTATGTCTGTGTGAGAGTATGTGCATATGAATTCAGTATTCCATGTTGAATCCCTGGGAGCTGGAGTTACTGGCAATTGTGAGATATCTGATTATCTCACAATAATATAGGTTTGGACATTTCACTTCACTTCAAAAATACAACCCCTGATCAGTTTGTTTAGCTAGAGAAAACCTTTGCCTAGAAGCACAATCAGAATTCAGAATAAACTGTCAGAGAAAATTTGTGGATGCCTTTCTTTGGCATATACACAAAAGAGGCTCCACCATACTACTAGGACATGTGTTCCACTATGTTCTTAGCAGCTTTATTTGTAATAGCCTGAAACTGGAAACAACCTAGATGCCCTTCAACTGAAGAATAGATAAATAAAATGTGTTGTATTTACTACTCAGCTATCAAAAGCAAGCACATCATAAAATTTGCTGACAAAGGGAACTAGAAATTATCCTGAGTGAGGTAACCCAGAACCAGAAAAATACACATGGTATGTACTCACTTATAAATGTATATTAACCATAAAGTACAGGATAACTGTGCTGCAATCCACAGACCCAAAAGAAGTCAATTAACAAGGAGGGCCCAAAGGAGGATGCTTGAATTTCACTGAAAAGTGGGTTGATGGAGAGAGAGAACTGGGTGGGAGAGGGCATGGGGAGGGTAAGAGGAAGGGTCAAGTGGGAGAAGAATGGAGAGAGAACTGGGATTGGTGTGTTGGGGGTGGGCAACTCTGGGACAAACTAAAAACTTCCAGGAATCTATTAGGATGACTGTAGTTAAGAGTCCTAGCAATGAGGCATATGGAGCCTGAAATGGTCATACACTGTAACAAGGCAAAACATCCAATGGAGAGTTGAGGACACCAACCTGCCCACAAAACCTTCAACCTATAATTTGTCCTGCCTACAAGATATGCAGGGATAAAGCTGGAGTAAGAATCGAGGGAATAGCCAACCAATAATTGGCCCAACCATGTCATGAAAGAGATTCCACTCCTGAGACTATAAATGATATTCTCCTGTACTTGCATAGAGGTGCCTAGCCCAGCTGTCCTTCAAGAGGATTCACTTTGTAGCTGATAGAAACAGATACAGAGACCCCCCCACAGACAAACATTAGGCAGAGCTCCAAGAATCTTGTGAAATACGAGGATAGGAAGAATTGAAGGAGCCAGAAGGGTCAAGTACATCACAAGAAAATCTACAGAATCCGTTAACCTAGACCCAAAGGAGAACACAGAGACTGAACCATCAACCAAAGAGTATGTGTGGGATGGACATAGGCCCCTTACACATATGTAACAGATGTCCAGCTTGGTCTTCATGTGGGACCCATAACAACTAGAGCAGGGGTTGTCTTTGACTCTGTCAACTGCCTTTAGATCCCTTTCCTCTAATTGGGCTGCCTTGTCTAGGCTCAATAGGAGAAGATGCATCTAGACCTACTGCAACTTAATATGCTGAGGCAGGTGGATCTCCATGGGAGGGCTCCACTTCTCTGAGGAGAAAAATAAGAGGGGTGGAACCAGGAGAGGTGAGAGGGAGGAACGTGGAGGAGAGGAGGGAGGGGAAGCTCCAATTGGGATGTAAAGAATGTAAAATGATTAACAAGAAACTGTTAGTCTTTTTTTTTTATTATTATGAACTCTTGTTTGTTAAGTAAAATTGCAGTAAGGATGTGAAGAAATGGGCTATAAAAGAACGCCATTAACCATACCTTTTGTGGAACAACTCCAGCATGGCAGCACTGTACCAAAGGACTGTCTTGTATCCTCAAGGAGCTTTGCAAGATTGAAGGAATGAACTCCATTTTCAAATGAGAAAATAGACACACACAAGCACAGGGACTTGGATGATGTTGTGTATTTATTAATAGTAACATCTTTGTTAACTCAAAATCTTCACATTTCTGCATCAAATTTACCTGGTAAACAGCATAGAACTGCAATTTCATGGTCTCTGGGATGCAACTGGGGTTCTTTGGGATGATTCTTTAAAGCTGACATTTTGCAATGCTGTCTAGCTTTCAATCTACAGTTCGAGACAACTTGACTTAAAGATATTTATCTGGACCAGGGTGTTTGTCATTTGCAATGATCAGAAATGAGTTTTTTGGGGAAAAAAACCTGTCTTTACCAGTTGATAATTCCAGGAAAATGTTTGTGTCTGATAATAATTTGGACTTTTCTGCACTAAACACTCCCCCTGCAAAAAGCGCCCTGTGGTCTGCCAGAGCTCCAAGTGCAGACGGGCAGGCTTCTTAACTTCTTCCTTCTCATTTCTCCGTTCATATTTGCTTGCTGTCTCATCTCCAAGCTTCTCTTCTTTTTTTAGGAAGGTGTGGATACTCACTATATGTAGTTTGGAGAATTTTCTTTACTTTGGGTGGGAAGTAACTGTACCTGCCCTCTGACACAGTCTCAATGGAAACATTTGCTGCAAGAAAGGGAATTCTACAAAAAACAATGCTAAGAATTTAAAACAAAGTCACTCTTGGCACTGAGAAGATGGCTAATCTGCTAAGAGCACTTGGAGTGCAGACATGAAGACCTGAGTTCTGAAAATTCAGATCTGCTTTTTAAAAAACTGGATATAGCCACATGTCCATGTCACCCCAATGTTGAGAAGACAGAGATCAGCAGATCTCAGGATCTCACTGGCTAGTCAGTAGAGCAAAAACAGCAAACTTCAAGTTTGGTGTGAATCTATTTCCTGTCTCAAGGAAATATGGCAGATAGCAATAGAAATATATATCCACAGCGATCCTCTGGCCTCTGTGTATGTGCCCATGGGCAAGCATATTCAGATATACATGTAGCACTACCACCGCCGCCACCACTATTACCACCACCACCTATGATTTTAAAGAAAAAAGTCTCTCTCCTCCCAAAGAAATCTACATATACATTGTCTGGTCTGGCATTTCCAGATAGGCAGACCCATTATCCTTTTGTGCCTAGAGGCATTTAGTTTTCAATTCCCAGTAAAAAAGAAAAATGACAGTTAAAGGGGTAATTGAGCATCTGTGGTTTATCTATTCCCTTTGTTTTCTTTCCCTTCTCTAAGCAATGTGAACAGATGAGCCACAGCTTCTATTCCTGCTCCAAGAGCAACTACAGAATGTAAGGCAATGGCAATAGGTGTGAAAGTAGCTCAGAGCTGGTCCAAGCTATAAACTCACTAGAAGACCTTGGGATAGAAATGCTCAGAGTTCTGTCTCCTGTGGCTACGTTTGTCTTGCTCAGTTCATGATCAAGACAGGGACAAAGCTACGGGGAGTAAGAGACTATGTTCAAAAGAACTTACACTGAGTTTATGATATGACCTTAGGCTGGCTTGTTAAAGATGGCATGTTGGAAAACAACCACGGTAGTAATACTTGGAGAATAGTAACAATGACTGATGGCTGTGTCCCATTGTGCCACTGTAGCACTGGTGGGCTGACCAACTCAGCTTCCTCCCAGGCCCAGATTCAGTATTTTGGCTCACCCAAACACCTGCCCCATCTATGAACTACTAGAATGCATGAAGGAGTACTACAGATTCAAAGCTGCAGGATTTCCATGACACAAGGCAACAACAGGATAGCCTAAAGGAGTCCTGGTGAGGATCCAGTATTGATAGTTTAACAAAAGCCAGAGACCTCAAACCAGACCAAGGACTCATTGCAATGAATATTTGCAAGGAAAGCTATTTGGGCAAAAGGATATATGTGTGACACATTGTGACACACTGTGACTTCCATGGCAAAATGGGGCTTGGAGGGTGTTGTTTATTTGTTTTGGTTTTCTATTTTTCTATTTTTGTTTTCTTTTAGGGGGAAGTTTCAAGAATAGAGGGCAGAAATGAAGGGATTGGGTACATGATTTGAAATTCAAAAAGAATCAATATTTTTTTAAAAAAAGCAAAACCTTACTGATGTATAAACAAACAAAGGAACCAAAGAGGGGTTTTCACCTTGCTTCACCCCTACCTTATTTGCTTCCCAGCTATATGAGATGAACAGACATCCTCTGCTCTAGGTTCATACGAGGCTGTTATGATTCCATAATGACTAAGGACTGAAGCCCTTTGCATCTGAGCCAAAATAAGCCCATCTTCTTTATTCTGTTTTTCACAGCTGTTGTAGTGGTTTGAATAAGATTGTTCCGCATAAGCTCATGTATTTTGAATGTTGAGTGAGTGGGTTTAGGAGCTGTGGTCTTGTTGGAATAGGCATGGCCTTGTTGGAGGAAGTGTGTCACTGGAGGTGGGCTTTGACGTTTCAAATGCTCAAGCCAGAACCAGTAATGTTACTCTTTTCCTGCTGCCTGACAATCCAGATGTAGAACTCTTGGCTCCTTCTAAAACATCATGTGTGCTTGTGTGCCACAATGCTTCTCTCCATGATGAAAATCGACTAAACCTCCAGACTGTAAAACAGCCCAGCTAAACTTTTTCCTTTATAAGAGTTGCCAGGGTCATGATGTTTCTTCAAATCAACAGAAATCCTAAGACAAGCTATGGAAAACTAACATCCTTCTCACTCATCCCTGCCCTGTCTTTGTTTTCCTCTCTTGCAAAAGCAGAAAAATATTGATTTTGATCCACTCTGCTTCTCTGCTTACTGAAGAAACCACTTACTGAAGAAAATAAGTTTTATTTTCTTATTTCAAAAGCAAAAACAAACAAACAAACAAAAAACAACAGCCAAAAGCCAGAGTGTTTTTTTTTTCTTTTTAATTCATTTTCAAAAGCAAACTCACATGGATTGACTCTTGAGGTCCCCTCACTTGGAACAGACACATTATGAATTCCAAACAACCGTGCGTAGTGACATTAGACGGGTTCTTGTGCTGCAGAGCCACTGGGTGCAGGTAGCAATGAAACATTCCCAAAACAATCACTAGACATGCAGAACGCCAGCCAGAAGCATGGGTCACCTTCAGGGGTCTTGCTGCTTGCAGGGAGCATGAGGTTGTATTTTGTGTGCATTGAAAAGTGTTTAAATATGCCAGCTGAGGCCAAGGGAATGAAGCACCCGGTACCTTCAGACCTAAAGAGGTCTCCCAAAGGAAGTGTTTCCACTTCTGAAATGCAAGGGCCACATCTTCCTTTCTACGTGCTGTAGACTTCCAAAGTCAGAGAATCAATGTTAAACCATCATAAGCATGAAAGCTATTACCTCCTTACTCACTAATCCCTACTTACTCCCCAGCGTGGACACAACAGCCGCCATTAATCCCCCAAAACCCCAAGACCTGCCTTCCATCCCTGGGTTTAAGCGTGGACACAGGCCAGGCATGCCTCAGGTGCCTGGGCCTGTTGGAGTGTAGCTATGTTGGTGGATCCTGTATACAAGTGATAAAGTGCCATTGTCATTCTATGTCATCCAGTTTGGGGGCAGGACTTGGAGGCCGTCTGCCTGATGGTCCCTAGCCCATGTGCTTGTACTGGGAACGGTCCCTAGGGATCTGCACTTGGTTGGCAGTCATTTTATGGTGGATGTGGTAAATCACAAGTGTTATGACAATGACAAGGCCCAAGATGAGGCCCAGGATCAGGGGCAGGGTCTCTTCCAACTGCTCTCGTTCATCCACTGGACATTTATGCTCTGAAATGAGAAAGGAGAAAGCAGTGAGTGCTAGTGACATATTCTGAATCCTAGGCCCTCCTACCAGAAGCAGGACAGAGCCAGAGGTAAAGCAATCTCTTAGGGAAGCCTCTGTAGGTTAGTGAGTCATTTTTTCCCTTTCACTTAGCCTTAGTATTTCTATGTGATATAATGTTAATATATATCCATTTAGCAAGAGAATATTTAGTTATTAGATCCCTGGCAGCCATCAAAAAATCCAGGGATTTATTAAATTTTAAATTTACTTGAAGAGTTTAAGTTTCTATTGTTTTAGAATTAGATATAACTACTATCATTTTTCCAATTTTTAAACTTTTAATTGAAATCTAGCAGTCACAGAATTACTCATAGACACAAAATGTTCAAGAAGACTGAAAGTAACAAGTTCTGGCAATGACAGGAAAGTGTTAAACTGTCTGGTGATTCCCTAGTAAAGACAAATACACACCTGCCTTTGAACCCAACAGTCCCTTGCCTATATCAACCTGAGAAAAAAATGAAAATGTATGGACATGATGAGACTAAAGTGAAAATATCCATAGGAACTCTTGAGAATAGTCAAGTCTAGAAATAGCCAAATGTTTATAAAAATGGAACAAACTGCAGTATATTCATAAAATATAATATCAGTCAGCAATAAAGAGGAATAAAATATAGCTATAAATTAGAAAAGAAGTGAATTTCAGAATCCTAATGTTGAATAAAAATTGTCAGGCACAAAAGAGTACAAATTATGTTATTCCAATTTCTATGACATTCTTGAACAGATAAAATGAAGTCCATGGTCCTAGAAACCTGAAAGGTGTTCACACACAGGAAGAGAAATGCAAGAGAACTTTGGAATGCGATGAGGATGGCTTATATCTTTAATCGTTGTCTGGGCTTCAACTATATGTAACAGTGCTTTAAATTATGTGGTTTCAAATTTTCTGCACTTTAAACATGACACGTTAAGATACACACACATTAAAAGCCGAACATTTAATATATTCAAATTGTGCTATAAATTTAAATACTGTACACCTTGATGGATATTTATATTTGAGTAATCCATGTAGCCAGCATTTTAGACTGAGAGGGAACATCCCAGCAATACTTCACAACTGGGTCATGTTTTCATGCTTTTAAAATCCAAAGTAATTTAATAGCCCTGTATCTTCAATATTACATTGAATAAAGGGAGGGAAACATTAGGAGAGGAAGTGGGAAGGGAGGAAGGGAGGGAAGAAAGGATGGGGGGAAGGAGGGGAACCAGAAATGCTAAAATCCCTACTAATAGTCACATCTTATAGATAACTAGGGGTCCTTTCATCAAAATTTTGACTCTTATGTGCAGAAATTCAGATTTTAATGCCTCTTCCAAAGGACTGAGGCTTCAGATGAAGATGTTCCAGCAAGCATTTACTGAGTCACTACTATATGCTAGGCTCCTCTGGATCCCTTGTGATCTCATTGTCTTCTTGACATACATTCATTCCTCTCTAACAAGAATGAATGGGAAATTACACTCCAGTATACAACTTTAAAAACTCTCCTGAGTCCTGTTTTTAAAATTTTTCTCTTTTAAGATAGTTTCATTTTGTATGTATTGTCCTTGAACTCATAATCCTCCTGCCTCAGCCTCCTGGGATTAAAGGTATTCACTGCTACACTTAGATTACTACACTTAAATTAACATTTCACTTTAAAGACAAAGGTTATCTCTAATTTAATGCTACAACTCCACAAAGAAAATGGCAAATGGCATTGTTTTCCATTTCCTACATGGAGCAATGGAGGCATCACTGGGCTAAGTGCTGTGCCCAAGTAAGCACCCCTGGAAACAAACAGACTGGCTCAACAGTGTAACTGCGGCATAGGAGAGAGAGAGAGAGAGAGAGAGAGAGAGAGAGAGAGAGAGAGAGAGAGAGAGAGACTATGATTAGAAATCGAGCTGTAGAAATGCCAAAGAGCATTATGAGAGAGCCAACATAGTGGTTTAGACATGTAATCCAAGCACTTAGAAGCCAAAGGCAAGAGAATGTGTACAAGTCTAGAGCTAGCCTGTGCTACAGAGTGGGATCTTGTCTTGAAATAGCTTATCTCAGGTATTTCACTTCAGCAATAAAACATTAGCACATAATAATTTATTCTGTTCTCTACCACTTAAAGCAATGGTGCTTATGATTCATTAAAGCAGGTTTGATGAAACTGTCAACATCTAGTCAGAACAGTATTTATGAATTCAAAAAAATACATGGAAGGCTACAAAGACAATAAAACTTTTTATACTAATTTGAGATTCAGGAACACATGAGCTTCTTTACTGATACATGCATACTGGTAGTGATTGTAAAGTGTGCACAGACTATTCTGTGAATAGAAAACCAATGGTTTCTATTGGTGACAGTGTCACCACGACTGTGACTAGCACTGTTTATATGATCTTCATTTATAACCAAGAGAAATGCTAAATACTCAAAATACTAGTCATAAATTAATGAAATAGATACAGTCTCCCATTGAATTTTACACACGCACGCGCGCGCACACACACACACACACACACACACACACACACAAGCATACTATCTCCAACCCCTGTGTGCTTCTGAGTTAAAATCCTGAGCAGTGAGTGATCTGATTATTAACTCGGAGATTACAGAGCAAGATAGGTTCCAGCTTCCTCACAAAGGAGAAAAGCATCCTTTAGCTTAGTCCAAATAACATCTGTCTCCACATGCCCAGGACCCTGTATCTCTCTGTCCACCTCACAGAATTAGGGATCCCTCATACTCTGGCTGGCCTAGGCTTTAGATCACACAAAAATGAAGGCCTGGGGGTATGGCACATGGCAGGGAAAGATGAATAGCATCCCAGTGTATTGGGAAACAGATCAGACATTACAGGGGCCATCTGATGCCAGCTACAACAGTCAACTAGACTCCCCTCAACTTAACAGTGTCCCCTCAGATCAGGTTCTGTCTGGTGGGTGTGGTCTTTGTTTTACTATGCTTTAAATTTGTATTTACTCCCTGGGAACATTATACTCTATTGTTCCCCAGTGGAGCACTATTAGTATAGGGGAAATGCCAAACTGTCTGCCTGGGACTCTCCTAAAGCCCCCGACTGTTTCTGAATAAACAGCAGGGTCACCTTTGTGTAGCTGGGTATCCCTCTGTTTCTGGCCTTGTTGCTAGAGACAAGGTTTGATCTTTTTTACATTGTGTGGGCTGTCTCTGCACTTGAGTTTTGTTTGCTGAGGAACTTTTAACTTGAATGGCCAGTTCATCAAGATTTATGTATTATGTATTAAAAATAATAAAAGTAATGATCATTGACTGCATCTTTGTGCTGCAACCATGGGTTGTGCTGTATATACCATTTTCCCACTAAACTTTGTGCTCTCCCATGGCAGGGGAGGTACATACATCTTGGCCCTAAGTACAGCAGGCTTGTACATGGTCCATCCATTTTCTCCTTGGCCTTCACCACACCAACACATTTCAGTGGGCTTTAAGGACATGGCAGGTCATAAATTCCAGAGAAATGATTCCTTATAGAAGCTGTCAGTAATAAATAGCATTGATGGGTAAATGCCAGAGTTTCTTATCCCCTTATAAGGACAACTCTAAGGCATACCTCACCTTGGCTCCAGAAGACAGTGCCTGGAACATAGAATGCTATGACTGAGCCCTCTGCACAGGCTCCATATAGAAGCCTTCAATACAATTCTCAGCAGTGCATGCTGGAGTCGCCTCCCTTTGGCTGCTTACACTGGAGGCATTGGCAGGCAGTAATTCATGACAGCAAGACCACATTGGGGTAAAAATATGTCAAACACGTGTCTACAGGGTCTGGAATCTACAGACTGTCAAAATGCTTATGACAAGGCGTCTTGCCAAGACTTTCTTTCAAGGGTATGGTATAGAGAAAAGTGAAGAGTGTCACATCCAAATTAGCATTAGTTTCCGCATGCAGCATTGCTTGATCCAGCTGTTAGGGACGTAATCAAAAGCTCAGAGGGTCGGTGGCGAGGAATTTAAGGTTAGAGCCTTTGTCTAGGAAGGGGGAAAACCCTGGGCTCAGTTTCTTGCACAGAAAATGGAACATAAATAAACAATCAAAAATCAAAACATATAAGTGTAGGGAGTCTCTGGCCCTCTGACACTCCTGTGTACATGTGTACTTGTTTGCCTGCTTTCCCACGAGAATTAAAAAGGGCCCAGTCTAATTGTGCTCTATTTTAAATATC
>JADRCD010206053.1:0-10520 GCA_019843815.1 Montemys delectorum | reverse complement strand
TTACTGACATAAATGATTTGTGGGCCAGGGAAAAAATCTTATGGTTAAGAATTGAAATACTAGTTTTATTTTCTTCAGGTATCTCACTGTCTGCCAGATATCCACAAATTTGGATGCTAAGAAAACATTTCCTTTAATTTTTTTACACTTGATCTTAGTCAAAAGGCCGAAAAGCAATTATTATTTTCTTTCATGTTGTGCCTTTTGCTTTCTCAGATTTGTTCTTAGCATTAGTTATGCTTCAGCATGATTTCTTTGCACAAATATATATGTATATATACACATACATATACATGTTTGTATATATATGTATACACACACAAGAGCTATGATAGTAGAAAGTCATGTACATTAAAATCTGTTTTGCATATTGTGTTATCTCCTTTGTTTTAAACATTTGCATTTTGACTCCTTTTTACTTAAAAGGACTTTGGAAAGTAGATCTCATTCTTTGCTGTATACATAGTAGATGCTCAGTTGGCAATGGCTGCTGCATAAGAACATTTTATTGATTATCTTATGGTATATGGCACAATTAGGTGAGGCCATAGTATTTTGTGGAAACATCCTAAGCCTTGGAGTCAAAGTTCTGGTTCCAATGTCTGCTGGGTATTGCCTTAGTTTAGGCTTTGATTCACATGACATCATCTGGAAGTAAGGCTACTAGCCTGCATAGCTGAAAAAACACGTTATTAGCTAGGCATATACTCTTCAAACTTATTGGAAAATAGAGTTGCTGGTATTAATATTTTTAGTGTTTGTTATTTTCTGACAGATTGTGATTATAATATTAATTCTCTTAATCTCTTAATGTTTCATATGATCAGTGTGCTTCTTTGTTACCCAAGGTTAAGGTAGTTGACTGTGACCGTGGAGCTTGAAACATTGCAAAGCTAATTGGCCCACATGGAGTTTGAAGCTGTGACCTGTTCTCATTAACTTCATGCACTAAGTACTCATAGATATCTGACATATTTTTTATTTGGCATTCATGCAACTCATTAGATAGAAGTAAATAAAATAATGCCAAGAGTAAAAGTATAGATTTTTTTAATTAAAAATTTATGAAGCTAACCCTCATATAATATATAAAATTGGCAACCTATAGCATCAACCACTTACCTGAGCTATATGAGTTAAACATTTCTTTTTATTGTTGAGTTATATTTATGGTAGATTTCCTACCTTTAGAAACAAAGAGTAGACTATTCATGCATTGAAAGAGGACCTAACTTGTGTGCTATTCACCAGAAAAAGTGCTCTTAGCTTGTGGAGAAACATGAATGAGCCCAGCAGGATGGATGAAGCTTGGGTAACTCCTAAGAGCTTATTGAATTACAGAGAAATTTAGTTGTCAGAGCATTAGATAGGAGAAAAGTTATAGGGTGTTGTTCAGTGGCAGCAAGCCTGCACTTGGAGAGTGTTCTCTGAATAAGCTGTACACCACTTTCCCCTAGTCTGTGCTGTGCTTTTTCACTATATCATGTTAGTTTTCTCTGACCATTTTTTAAGCTCACTACATTTTATTATTTGTTGCTGCTCTCTTTATCACTCTTTTTATACCAAACATGACCAATTTAGGATTGGGGATAAAAACAAGCATAAAGAAGAAATATGGGGGTGGGGGAGAAAAGCAATATTAGAATCAGCAAGTTCTGGTACCTAGTTTGTGAAGTTTTCAAGCAAGTGGATTAACTATATATGATGATACGAATTTCTGGAATGATCAAGTGTGACTGCTCATCATGTAACATAACCCTAACTTGATGCAGAGTTGAAGATGCGGGCAAAAGTGTATAGCATTCATTAATAACAAATATGTTTCTTAAGGAATCCAAATGTTTATTCATACTGGTTTACAATTGAGCTGTTTTGAATTCTTTGCCATGAAGTTTCACAAGAGAAAGAAGGGAAGTACTTCAATTTAAATCCTGTCAGTTTTCTATCAGTAGTCTATTTCTGTATTCATAACTGTAAAATGGACATAATGTTACTAATTCTACTTTAAAAAATGAAAGGAAAAAACAAAAAGAATATCTTGAAATAGAGTTGGTTACTACAGGGAAGAAGAGAATCTGACAAAGATACACAGTTGGCAGAGTGAGTCCTTCAGAGAAGTGTCAGACACAGGCAGGTAGGACAGTTAGCCCAGCCTCTTAGGAGCTGGAGAGGGCAGAGAGGCAGCCAGTTAAACGGCAGGGAATGAGTGAATGAGGACAACTGTCAGGCTATAATCAGGAGATGGAGAACTTACTGAGTCTGCTTATGTCTGTTACTTGAGATCTATATTTTGCCAGGAAAGGAGGGAAAAATAGGGTAGTAAAGTTACATGCTCCTGCAGTTATTACATCACCATTTCCCGTAAATGGTAACTAGACTTTGTATGTTCAACATAGAACCACAAAATGTTTCTATTACAGTCCTTTTGACTATTTACTTGGCTTTTTACAGTGTAAATAAACACATTTTTAAAAATTGAAACTTATTTTCAAAAATATTTTTACCTAAAAATACTAATGCATGTTTATTGCAGAAAACTTAGTGTAGACTTTAGAAGATAAAATCACAAAACATTCCTAATCTCAAGATCTAAACAGCACATAACAAGGCCCATTCTGTTCATGTACGTTTTAATTTTTTTCCTACTATTTTCCTCTCTAGGCAAAATTTTCCTCGCTTAAGTTGTTTTTCTTAACAAATAAAGAAGTGTTTATAAGAGCAAAATTGTACTATAAATTAACCATTGGTGGTAGTTATCTTTGTATATCTATTTTAATACTTCCATAAACTATTTATTTATTTATTTTAGATTTATTTATTTATTATGTGTAAGTACATCAGATCTCTTTATGGATGGTTGTAAGCCACCATGTGGTTGCTGGGATTTGAACTCAGGACCTTCAGAAGAGCAGTCAGTGCTCTTGACCACTGAGCCATCTCTCCAGCCCCCCATAAACTATTGATATACCTACCCTTATTGCTAGATACAGATCAGATGTTATTCATCTTTGTGTCTTAGGTATCTAGCAAAGTGTCTCCTGTGTAATAGGTATTTAGAATGTGTTTAAGATGAATTATTAAACCCTCTGAATGGAGATTGCCTTGTTTAACCAGGTCTTCCCAATTGTACTTTGGTGCCTTAGACATCCTTAACATTGGGAAAAACTTGTTTTTTTTTTTTTTTTTTTTTTTTTTTTTGGCAGGGGGAGTGTATTTAATATGAAGTGGTAAAGATTTTTTTCCTTAAGTTTTTGTTGTGTGGCATGGCATTCCAAAACTTACTAACATATAACAGCCATTTTGTTCAAGGTAAACAAATATCTAATACTCAGCTACATATCCGGCTTGTTTTCTTTTTTTTTTTAATTTTTCTTCTTTTCCCTGTTCTCCCTTTTACCTTTCCTTTCTCAAGTGCATGTCTATGCACTTGGAAGTCCAGAGGCGTAGGTCATGTGTCTTGCTTTATTGCATTTCACCTTATTCCTTTGAGATAGAGTTTCTCTCTGAACATAAAACTTGTGATTTTTCATCTAACTGACTGGCCAACCAGTTAATACTGGGGTTACAGTGTAGGGCCACACATAGGCTTTTTACATGGGTGTTGGGGATCTGAATTCAGGTGGGGTTACAGTGTAGGGCCACACATAGGCTTTTTACATGGGTGTTGGGGATCTGAATTCAGGTCATGGTCACGTAGGAAGTGCTCTTACTTACTGAACCATTTCTCCAGCCCAACCTTCCTTATTAAGGAGGCAGGGTTGAAGTCATGTGAGAGCCCCACAATCATAACCAGATGGCCTGGAACCTACCAGCCATCCTCAAACTCATGTCCAAGTTGCTCATATTATGGGCATAAGCCACTATACCTGTCTGGCATTTCTTTTTAACTTAAATTAATCAGTTTCTGTACTTGGCCTTTGACTCATATCATGTTAAAATAAGTCTAATTTGTGAGTGATAAGATATATATATATATTGTAGAAAATTTATCCCATCAGGAAATAACAAAATCAACCCACAACCTAACTTTTCAGGTGTAGCCAGTTTTTTTAGGTCTTTGATTTTCTCTTTGTAGTTCCTAAATTGGAACCTCTCTGAAGATGAGAAGTTTTGTTGTTTTGGGTGTGAACCCTAGGCCTTGAAATTGCTGGGCAAGTGCTCTGTACTTTGCCTTTATTCCCCAGCCCTGAAAATGAAAGGATTTTGTTTTTGTTTTATGTTTATCATGTATTCAGTTGGCAGCAGAACTTAGTCTAATCTGATATAGTTATTTGTCATTAATAGTTCTTAAATTTTTTGCTGTTAATATTTTTGTGGTGCTAGGTATCAAACCTTGGACCTTGTGCATCTAGGCAAGCATTCTACCACTTAGCTATATCTGCAGCTCTTGATGTATTTAAGTATAAATTATCCAAATATTAATTGAATATAATCCCATAGATGACAATTTCTGTTGAGAGTCAAAATAGTGTTTGAGAAAGGTTGTCCTCTTGGTGTTGTGTGTAAGATGACCTTATGGGTTGGCTGGAGAGTGTTTCAGTAGTAGTGCTGTTACTGTAGACATAGAAAGGAGTGTAGAGGAAGAGTAGTAAGATGATGGAGGTAGAAGAATTGAAGAGTCAGAATATGAATTTGTGAGCTTGACATTATCAGGTAGACTGTGACATAATAATGGCATTGGGGAAGGCTCTCAGATAGATCTAGGAGGAAGATAATAATTTCAGTTTCTAATTTGTTAAGTTTTAAGTATATAATTTATGTGGTCATCTTAAAAATTCATTAATCGTAATGGGTACTGCTTTATAATCTGTTTTTGAGGCCATGCATTTATGCTAGCAAATATAAATTATTGGCATTGGTCTTTTGGAACTGATTCTTAGGCCAGTAGAGCTGTTCAAGAAAACTACTCTCATCACCCAATGATTACATCCCTTGACTCTAAAGGAGTTTGCCTGACCACCCTTCTTATTTACCTATTCCATTGTAAGTGATGTTTGGTAGTTTCTTAAAATTAATCTGCAAAGTCATGAACTTTACTACCGGAGAGGGATTTGAGTAATTATTGTGACTGCTGAAAACATTTAAAGTGGTTCTAAACGCCTGGGTACTACCTTGAATCCTGGAACTCCGAGTGTACATTTGTTAGGAGAGTGGGTTTAGGAAGCCTAGGTTTGAATGATCTTTTTTTTGTGTCTTACTACATATCCTACATGAGTTTCTGTGGGGTTTCAGCTTCCTCTGTTTTTAAGACAGAGCCGATACTAATGCTCCCTACTTGATGAGATTGTGTTGGGGATTAGCTCTTAGATTTAGAGTAATACTTGGCAGATATGAAGAGCGCAGTCAAGGTTAGTAAATATTACCACCTCCCAGACATTGCTTTTACCAGCGCTTTATCATTTTATTTTAAAAATCAGATACATTCTTGTATAGCTGTATCTTACACTATGATAGGCTGTTAGAGTTAAATTTGGAGCTCAAAAAAAATCAGGTATAGGTTTTTAAAGCAGTGTTGAAGAGCTTCATGAGAAAGGAGCAGAAAAGACTGAAGATATAATAATGGGAAACTATAGTAAGGAAGTGGGTGGGGGCAGGAAAGGAAGCTGCCGAGGAACTGATGGAGTGCGTTCTATATGATTGATTATCCATGTAGAAATTATCTTAATTAGGATTGGATTTGGTTGCAGCCAAGTAAGAGAGACTTAATGGTAGAAAGTTCTTCCTCTTAGTGTCAAGAATTCCAGAAAGCTTCATGCTCTGGTGTGGTGTTGCTCCATTGTGTATGGATGCTGTTCTTTTACAGTGTCACTTTAGGAATGCAAGATGAGTTTCCAGCACTGAGGTGGGAGGGTAACCATAAGAATCAAAGTCACTCTAGGCATAGAGCACTGCAGCTCAGCTATTTCATTCATATTTCTCCCAGCAGAAAGGAGAAAGGAAGGAAATCATCTCTCTCCCTTAAAGGATTCTTCTTGAGGTTCTACAGACTACTTTTGCTTATATGCCATTCATAAAGCTAGGTCACAGACCACAGAAAGATTGGGAACTGTAGACTGTTTTGAATCTTCATTGTCCATGAATGAAGACAACAGTGAGATTATCTAAAGACTTGCTCTTACCAAGCTGCACCAACAGTCCAAGCTAAACATCTTTAGAGTGAAAATCTGAATCTGAAATCCAGACTTCTCTGAAATATAAATATAACACTCTGGTTCCCAGATTATAATAAGGATGCTCAACTGTACATTGTTTTTAAAGTGTGTGATCCCATTATGCCTAGACATAGGTGTGTACCTATATATTTCTAGCCAACATTAGTGTTAACTGCAGTTACTTTATTTGGAAGTTTGGAAACAAATAGATGGTAAATAAGCCTTTCATACCACTCTTGTTTTTTTAAGCCTCTCGTTTTATATAGTCTTCCACTATTTTCTGATTTAGTTGGTTTTCACCCAATGTTTTTAATCCATCTCTGTCTTTATATTACTTCTCTCTCACACTGCTGTTAATCGTACTTCCCAAAATAGATAAATGAGCAGGTTTAATTAAATGTGTTATTTGCACTGCCTCCTGATCATTAATGAATTTGTAAGTAAGGTCAGACCTACAACACTCCTAGTGTTACAATTACTGAATCCTGTCTGTCTTTGCTAGTGGTAATTGCTTTAAGTTATTTTTTTAATTTTTAAGACTTTTATGTTTGTCAGTATTAGAAATATAAAGACCTAACAAAAAGATAACCA
The DNA here is from genome assembly GCA_019843815.1 of Montemys delectorum. NCBI lineage: Eukaryota > Metazoa > Chordata > Mammalia > Rodentia > Muridae > Montemys > Montemys delectorum. Next base: position 3,777 of record JADRCD010206053.1, on the reverse strand, counting down.
TTTCTAAAGGTTTTTCTTTATTTCTTTCATTTGAAAATATTTTATTTATATATTTTTGAATGATGAATTATTTAATATCAAAGTATATATTGCTGTTTGGCTTTTGTTTCTTTGAATTAATTTTCTAAATTTTTCTTTATTTAATCAATAGGAATATAGTTTGTAGGTATAATTTAAAGAGTCAAATAAGAGACCTGAGATGACTTAGTGGTTAAGAACACTTGCTTCTCTTCCCAGGTATATAAGTTAGATTCCTAGCTCCCACATCAGGTGACTTACAACTTCACATAACTCTAGTTTTGCTCTTCTTAAACAGCCATACCCACTGGTGCTCCCTTTTTAGCTTCCCAGTGTAGTTGCATTTTGACATTTGGTTAAATCAAATAGCGTTGCATTGACATTATGCCTGTGCGAATTTTATTCCCTGATAGTGTCTTAAATGGCCTCAGTGTGGTCTTCCTCCAGGTCATGTAATCTTTCAGTTCCAATTACCCTTTTCCCTCCCTTTCTTCTTCCTCCCTCACCTATCTTCCTTTCCATTCTGAAGTTCCTTTTCTACAGACTTCCATTATCCTACTATTTGAGTGATGGATCTCTGGGCCTACTGCACAGTTCTTTTCCTAGCATGATTTCCCTTTGTTGTAATCTGTAGACTTCTCTCCTGGGTTTGATTTCCAGTCTTGTCAGAACTCATATCTTCCTCATTCTTCATTTACCCTCTTGCTTAGGTGGAACATGTTCTCTAGCAGTGTCTGATTAAAAAGATGGCACTGTAGTCATGAGTGGGAGAATGGCAGTCTTTAAGTAATATACCTATTGTTACCCAGCTTTTGGTCTGAATTGGGGGCTTTTGACTTTCGATGCATAATTATTCTGGAAGCTTCATTTACTGGTATTCTTTTACTTCTGTCATGTTGGGTATCCTGTTTTCCATTTATGTTTTCTTCTTATGGTTTCTTGTCAAAAGGATGGGATCATTATATATTACATACAATACCTGATCAGGCACACAATCTTTTTTTTTTTTTTTTTTAATCACTAATCTTATATACACTTTTCTGTGGTCTAGCTTCAAAATTTTTGTTGCTATTTTTTTCCTTCTTGCTATTCTCTTTCTTTGTGGATTTGGGTCTTATGCCTATTACTATCTTAGTAGGATTTGGGATGGGGTGGGGGAAGAAACAAAATTATGTATGTTTTGTACATTCTGCCCACTTTTCCCACAGACTGGATTTACTTATTAGATTAGATATTGTGGGACTTGGTAGAATTGCTCAGTTCTATAAAGTGAGGTTCGGAGTTTGGATCCCCAGTACCCAGGTAAAAAGCCTTCATGGTGCTGTGTGCCTGTAATCCTGTCCCCGGAGATGTTGGGACAGCTAGGTCTTTCTGACCAACCAGCCTCCGCATATTGGTGAAATTCAGGATCAGTGAGAGGCCTTATTTCAAAAGAAGAGTGACTGAGAATGACACTAAATGTTGATCTCTGGCTTCTACATGTAGATGTGAGCATGTATGTTCAATTACATACCTATGAACATGTACATACCACACACATTTATGCATATAGACACAAGACTAGAATATTCTTATGTGAGATAATACTACACTATTATAATTTTAATAAGTGAAGGGTAAAGTATTAGTATGGTGGTTTGCAGAAAGAGCAGTACTGTAGAAGAGGAAAAATGTGCCTCCCTTGATGTTTGCAGTAGCTGGTTAATTGGAAAAAGTCTACAGAAGCCTTCATCCTTACTGTAAGACAAGTAGAAAATAATACGTGTAAAGGGGTTGGGGAGCATTTTTTTGATTCCACAATTGAGAGGTGACCAGATTCCATATAGTTTAATTAGACATTGCAAACTTCCTTTCTGAAGAGACGGTATAAATTTCAGTTCTCACTGGAAATGTGTGTTAGTTTTGCCTCATGCTCTCCCTTAGACGATTTTGTTACATTGTTAAAGCTTTGTCTCACTGGGATCTCAATATAGTCTCACTCTTTGGTAGATTTGTTTTCTCTTGTGGTCGGTTCTGGCAGTGGGTAGGTCCGGGTAGTGGTTAGGTCTGTGCAGTGGGTAGGTCCAGGCAGTGGGTAGCGGCAAGGTCTCACTCTAGCTCAGGCCGTTTTGAATTCATGGAGGTCAGTGAGCCTCCGTGTTCCTTTCCTGCTTTCTTCTCCTTCATGATTTTAGTTTTTAATTTGGATTCATGCTCCATTTGATATTTTTTGTTGTTACAAATATTGTGTGGACCTAATAATCCTTTTTTGCAGACCTGACTGAATATATTTTCTTTAAGAAGATCAGTTTTTCCATCACAGCTTTTGACATGCCACCTTATTACATTTGAAATTTTTATCATTTATTTCTGGGAGTGTGTGTGTGTGTGTGTGTGTGTGTGTATGTGTGTGTGTGTGTGTGTGTGTGTATGTGTGTGTGTGTGTGTGTGTATGTATAAGACTCTGTGTAGTCTGTTCTTTCCTACTACCTTTATGTGAACTCAAACCACCAGGCTTTAATCACTGAGACAGCTTATGGGCCTTGTTTCTGGAGTTTTTATACCTGCATTATCCCATTTCAGTGTATTGGGCTAGTTTAAAAATGTGTGTGTGTGTGTGTGTGTGTGTGTGTGTGTTAAGCAAGTGTACATATGTTTGTGTATACATGCATTCAGAGGGCAGGAATCTGTGTGTCTTCTCTATTTGCTCTCCAGCTGATCTTCTAAGACACAGTAACTTAGAACTCATTGACTTGGTGAGGCTCGCTGGCCAATGAGCTCTAGGATCCTCCTCAGTCTGCCTTCTCAGCCATGTCCCTGTACCCAGCTTCTTACATGGGTGATGAGGATCTAACCTCAGGTCCTGTTTTTGTGTGGTGAGAACTTTATTGTCTGAGACATTTCCCTGGCTCCAGTTCTGAAATTTTCTTATTACGTAATTTTATTTGTTAAACTTTATTATTAGCTTATCTATCTCCATTAAAAACCATTGCTGATATTTTCATTTAGTTTACATTAAATTGCTGGTTTAGTGATAATTGGGTTATCTCAGAACAAAAAGTGCCTCTCTGTTTGCCCACATCTACTTTTGTGTCTTTGAAGTAGTCCAGGTTGGCCTGAAACTTGAAGCACTCCTCTTGCCTTAGCCTCTCAAGTGCTGAGATCATAGCGAAGCCCTTTCATGTCCAGCTTCAAGAATATCTTCAAAGTGTCATCATTTTGGGTTTGTATACTCCTTTTAAAATTAATCATCTCCTGTGCAGTGCTGAGGATCTAACCCAGGGCCTTGCACATGCTAGGCCAATATTCAACATTCTTTCCCTGACCTCTTTTTTTAAAAATTCAATAATACCTTATAGATATTTAATCAGTTGTGGAACTGTCATTCTTTCTAAAGTACACAGTTGTGTGTAGTATGAGTATACCATATCAGTGTAGGTTAGATTTAGTTATAATTTTTCAACAGAATGAACAGTTCTGGAAGGAGTCTGTGTAGAAGTCCAGATCTTTTTTCTCCCTAGCCAGCCTGTGTATTCAGCTCCTGCCATTAACATAACATATTGAACTATAGTAATGACTGGAGGGGGAACATCTTTTTGTATTTTTTTGTAATTTGTTCTCTTGTGTCTTATCTCTTTCTTGATGGCAGCTAGAAGGTGTTTCTGTCCCATTACAGCAGGCCTCAGAGGCCTAAAGTGAGATGTCATGTCTTCACTCTGGCTTGTTGGCAGGCTTCTAAAAAGTGTACCTATGTATGCAAGTGTTTTTATTTAAGTTGGT
>JADRCD010206051.1:12599-35855 GCA_019843815.1 Montemys delectorum | reverse complement strand
GGGGGGGGGGGGTAGAGAAAAGGATACATTTTGATACATTTTGAAATATGTCAGGAAAGTGATAAGGAGAACAAGAGAGTCTGCTTGGGCTCAAAAACAGTCCATGTCAGTTTCTCTTTGGATTCTAAATTAAGAGTCAAGTCTTCGTACATTTCTCACACTAGCGGAAATTAGAAGCAGATTCCCGTGCACAGTGAACACGGGCAGGCGGGGGCTAGCAGCGCAAGGCGGCAAGATTCACTTCCAATCAGCACATCCACGAAGAGTAGGGACTCTGAGCAGGGTGTATGAGCTTTATGGGGCCCAGGCCAGAGGCAGTTCCCTAGCCCCACTGCACACAGCTCCCAGGGGCTCTGGATGCAGTCCTCACAGCCTCCTCTTAACCAGCTGTCCTCCAGGCCAAGAGGTGGCTTGGTTTGCACACTTTCTGGAAAGCAATCTCTGGGAGCCCTTGGGTTGGTGTTGTTTAAAGCCAAACCCATCCTTTTCCAGGCCGCTTTCTATATTTCTCCTTGTCTAAGAGCCTGCAGGGCCCATGAAGTGTCGACTCATGGATCTTCTGGGTCAGTTGACTTGCCAAGCCTCAGTTTCCTCATCTGTGAACTGGGATGACGAAAGGGCTCAGAGAGGAGCTGGTGAGGTTTGAGGTCCAATACATGTGACATTCTGCTCAAACTCCTCACCCACTGACGGCTGAGAGATGTTGGGCTAGCTGTCAAATTTCCTCTCCCCTGGTCTCTGTAAACTTGAAGGTTGTCCCTCAGTTCTAAAATGCAATGCTCTTCAGGTGTATTCGGAACAAAATCCAAGAGCTGTGTGCGGCCTGTAGAAGCTTGTGTGGCCGAGTCTCGTCTGCTACCCAGCTTCAGCTTCTCCCCATCCTGGTTCATCCTCATGACTTCTTGGCTGCTCGCTAACCTTGGGGGCTTTGTACATGCTCTCCTCACAGCCTCCTGTCCTCCTCCTCTGGGTCTTCCCGTGGCTGTCCCCACCCCCCCTCCTCCATCTTCCAGGAGCCACCCAAATGTAGAGATTCCTTGTTTACTTTCTGTTGCTGTGATAAAATACTCCGACCCAGAGCAGCACAGGGGAGGCAGGGTTCACTGGCTTACGTAGTCCATCATGGAGGGAAGTCAAGACAGGAACCTCAAGGCAGGACCCTGCCAGCCGTTCCACAAAGTATTACATCTGTCCAAGGAATGCTCACTCCCTCACAGCCAAGGAAGCATGGCAGAAACCATGGAGGGCGCTGCTTGTTGGCTCGCACGCCTGCTTCTGCTGGGCTAGCTTTCTTAAACAGTTCAAGACCACCTGCCTAGGGAATGGTGCCACCCACAGTGGGCTGGCTCCTCCTATATTGACTATTCGAGGCGATCTCCAACAGTCTGATTTAGGCAAGTCCTCCATGGAGGTTCTCCTTCTCAGATGACCCTAAGCTGTGTCCAGTTACCAGCTAAAGCTCACCAGAGCACAGGGCCTTCTCTGAGGAGCCTGGCTAAAGCAGAGGATCCTGATATCACATATAGTCCTTTCCTGGCAGCAGCAACTTTTTTTTTTTTAAAGATTTGTTGATTTTATGTATATGAGTACACATTGTAGCTGTACAGATAGTTGTGAGCCTTCATCTGGTTGTTGGGAATTGAGTTTTTTTAGGACTTCTGCTTGCTCCAGTCTACCCCGCTCTGGTTGGCCCCACTCCCTTCAGGAGTAGACCCTGCTCGCTCAGTCCCTGCTCACTCTGGCCTAAAGATTTATTTATTATTATAAATAAGTACACTATAGCTGTCTTCAGACGCACCAGAAGAGGGTGTCAGATCTCATTACAGGTGGTTGTGAGCCACCATGTGGTTGCTGGGATTTGACTCAGGACCTTTGGAAGAGCAGTCGGTGCTCTTACCCGCTGAGCCATCTTGCCAGCCCCAGCAGCAACTTTTAATTATGTGTTTGTTTACTTCCATGGAGTAAAGCTTGTCCAGCTCTGCCCCGCTGCCTTGGGTAGCACCTGGCACACAGAGATGCCCTATGAAACTGCTGAAGGACTGAGCAGACAGACCCTCTGTGGAATGTGATGGCTATTCTTGACTAATACAGGGAGTGACTCATCTTCCCAAAGTGCCCTGAAGAGGTTTACTCATGTCTGGGAGAGTCCCCACGTTTGCAGACTCTAACTAAATTCCCTGTGCTTTGGACCGATCTGCAGGAATGCGTCTCTCTCTGTCTCTCCCTGTGAAAGAGACATATCATAAAAGCCAGTTATACCAGAAGTCAGGAGAGGAGTCGGACTTACAGCTGGAAAAATGAAGTTTACAGCCTTGAGCTGGAGTTGAAAAGACAGCGATTTGGCAGCCCTGTGGAAGTGGTCAGAGAAAGGGGAGTCCAAGCCATGCCCACGGCCCACATGGTCACCAGAAGGCCAGAAAGGTGGGGGCGTTCCCTTCAAATGCAGCTCTCTGGTGTTCTCTTATGCAGGATCCTAGCCTGACACTGAAGGACAAGGTAACAACGGTCTACACAGACTGCCCAGGCTATGAGAAGACAAAAAAAAAAAAAAGAGGAACACATTCCCTGGAGGGGAAACTGTGGGATGAAGAGAGCTTTCAGGAACCCTATGGAAGCCATGCCCACAATCCCAGCACTCTGGAAAGCCAAAGCAGGAGTTCAAAAGTAACCTAGGCTACACAAGCAGATTTGCTCTCAGCCCTTCCCCATCAAAGAAACAAACAAACAAACAAAAAACCACCCACACAATTATCTGAACATGCTCCAAGGAGAAGGGCTAAGTACCTCAGGGGAGCCCGTGGCAGCTCTGTATCCCCAGAGACACAGCTTCTCCCAGCTCCATGTAAACGCTTCACCAAAGATGGGACCCCTGGGGGGGGCGGGTCATAAGAGCTGGCCTCTCATCTTTCATTGCAACGAAAGCTGGAAGAGTCTTCCCAGGCTGCCAGAGTAGCAGAGGGCAGGACTCGTGAAATGTAAGCCAGGGCTGAGCCAGCTGGCACCCTACTATGCTAAGGTGAGATATTCCCCATCCTTTGCCCCCTTCCCCTCACCAAAAGGCCAGGCAGGTCTCTCTGGAGCTGGACCAAGAATTCTGACTCATTTTTTTGCCACAGGAGAGAGAGAAAGAAAAAAGGTAGACGCAATGTGTAACTTTCTGTACTCTATTTTGGGATTTTTTTAAGATCCAATTTCTTGGGTTGCAAAGGGTGGGTTTTTGGAGGGCTCTGCACAAGGCACAGGTCTCTGGAGCTGGCTAGACAGGCCGAGACGCTTGTGTTCACAGACCTGGCAAGGCGGGGCCACTGCAAGATCAACAGATCGCATCAGCCTGAAACAAGGAGCTACTTCTTCTAAGGCCCTGTGGCCTGGCCTTCATTCACCAGGGATGGAGGCTGGGGGCTGGCCGGGGTGAGTCACCACTCCACTGGAGGCAGCTCGGTTCATTCACTCCTTCCTCCATTCAGCAGAGACCTGCACACAGGCTGATTCACAAGGCCTTCTGAGGTGGAAAGCACTCCAGTCTGCTTAATGCGAAGATTCATGTTCCTCTGCGGCCAGGGGAGTCCATGGCTAAGGGGCTGACAAGTCCCTAACCCCCTAGCCCAAGGTGACCACAAGGTGAGACAGGCAGGGCTTGCTTTCCACGGCAACCCACTCCTTAGAGATCTGCACAGATGGAGGCATGGATCCCTTCACCGATGTGTTGTTTTGCAACAGTGTAGCATCAAAGACCCAGTGTTCTGCGCAGATATTTGAGGAATACATTGAAGCCATGGCCGCTGGGAACAGTGGATTATCACAACTCCATTTAGGATCTAGGAGGACTTCTCAGCCTCATCACTGGGGATGATGGATCACACCTCTGTTGTGGGGCATAGGCCCAAGTTTTCGAGCAGCATGCGCTTCTTGATACATTATAGGCCAATGAACCTTCCCCAACTATGATAAACAAAATAGCTCAAGATGCTGCCAAATGTCCTTCGGGGCACAAAGTCATCCTAGTGAGAGCTAATATGTGAAGAGGACTCTGTTGGGGCAACAGCCCTGGTCCAATGACAGGCAGAGCCCTTGTGCCACTTTGCCTATCTTCTCCCTGACTTTGATATCCTATCCTGATGTCCTATCCTGCTGCACAGACTCCACTGAGAATCTCTCTGCCTCTTTCCATGCCTCAAGAGAGTTTTCACAGCCTCCCGAGGGATCTTCTTAAAGTCAATGACAGTATACTATTCCTTACTTAAAACTGGCCACATGGCCATCTAGTGAGTAGAGAACCAATGTGAATCCCATGCTCTGTGAAACCTTGCTAGCTCTGCCTCTCTATCCAGCTCTGCCCACCTCTGTTCCCTCCTTATCCATTCCAAAACCATCCATATGCATCTCCCTGCTAATTCTAAAACATCCAGCCCCAGGGCCTTTGCACCTACAATGCCTACTATCTGCAAGATGCCTCCCTTGGACCGACCCCAGTCAGGTTTCTTGTAATCATTCAAATATGTCCCTAAATGGGCACATCCCCAGAGGGAACTCTCCTAAGAATCCTAAGAGAAATGTTTTCTAAAATTCTGCAGTGAACATACACATCTCCTTGTCATAAGAAAATCTGAAAGGCAACTCGGGCATCCCCCTGGTTCTTGAGCACCAACCTCAAGAGACTCCATCTTTATGCTGTGTTCCGTCAGCCCGGCTCCACTTGCAAAGCACAGACGTAAGAACTCTTCCCTGGGTGGGGTTTATAGATGAGGAAGCCAGGGCTCAGCTTTGTTCTTCTTTGACTAGCACACTGTGGTGGCCAGGGAGAGACTGTACTCACTACAGAGAAAGCAGGGGTTTGGGATGTACTTCTGCACGCAAAGGAGACTCTCAAAGGTCCCAGTGGCCGTCCCTCACCAGGGTCTTCCTCTACGCCTGTCCTTCTGCGTGCTTGCCAAGACCCTCTCTAGACCCTGAGTCTAAGAAAGGCCTTACAACTGTACCTTCAGGATTACCCACTGTACTACCCGCCACCGCCTCTAATTCTCTGTTCTCTGTGTAACGGGGGCAGCCATGACCAAGCCAAGAACGTACAGTGCACAGCATTCTTTGCACATGAAGGCAGCTGTGTTACTAGATGAAGCCAATGAGATCTTAGCAGACACGTGTGAGCGACTTGTCAAAGGGTTCCTAAGTAGAAGCTGACCCAGCTGGGGAGTACAACCCTTTACACTACCTCCCTTTCCACTGCTTGGAATGTATGTGTGATGGCCACAGCTACGGCTGCTGTTTTGGTCCCATGAGGTGACACCTTTGATAGAACTGGATTCCTGGCTACTTCATAGTCCTTGGCTCTATACACTGGCTATGTAGTTGGGTGTCTACCCAGGTGTTATTTGGGGTTTATGGTTGATGCAGCCAAACCTAAACCCAGCTGAAAAGTCCATCTCCATGGTGACATGTCCTCCAGGCTGAGGAAGCTCCCACTTAAAGACACCCAAGGTTCACAGAAAGCAGATGCCTGAGTACTGTCTCTATAGAGACCACAGATACCAGTACATGGCCGCCCCACAAAGGGCTTTTACTTTGATTTTGATTTTGAGAGATGGTCTCACATAGCCCAGGCTGGCCTCAAACTCACTGTGTAGCCAAGGACGACTTTGAACTCCCGATCATCCTGCCTCTACTGCCCAAGCGCTATGTCTATAGGTGTGTGGAGCACCGTGTATATATAGTTCCTGCAGTGCCAAGAATAGAATCCAGGGCCTGAGTATGCTAGGCCAGGTCTCTACCAACTGAGTCACAAGCCCACAAAGGGCTTCTTTAAACTGCTGTCTCTAAAAAGACAACCCTGCGAGTCCCCCAGAAGGACACTGCCATAAGCAGCATCGTGTGCTCGTGTCCAGACCCAGAGCGGGAACCGACCCCCACCCCTGTCTCCTTGCCATCTCACTAGAACTTTCCCCGGAGGGTGGGAAGTGGGGAGAAGGTGGCTGTCTGACCCTCACGGGGTGAGGATGGTGCTCACTGGAAATAAAATCCCTGCTTACTTTCTGTCTGGTTTCCGAATTGCTTTTTCCCCGGTCCTACGGTGCCAGCCCTGGCAGCTTTGTGATGATTTAAAATTCAAGGCAACTAATGTTTGCTGAGCAATGTCTCGCCAGCAGCAGGGCCGTGCTGGGGAAAGAGTGTACAGCCGTGGGGGTGGGGTCTATAATTAACCATACCGGCAGCAGTGGCCGCCGTGTACGGAGGGCCTGGTAAAGGCTGCAGGCTGTCAACTCACTGGCTCCCCAGAGCAGCCCCAGAGAGACACTATTAATTCATATGAGGAGAGACTGAAGCACAGAGAAGGTGGACAGTTTGCTCAGATCACACAACTAGGAAGACAGCAGCCAGATGTGGGACCAGACAAGCTTAGCTGCATAGCCCATTCGGTGACCGTCACCTCGACAGCAGGATCAAAGTTCACCCACAAGCAGCCAGGACCTCGATCCCTAGATGTCAGTCAATCTCCAGCCACGACTGTAGTCTTTTACTGTAGTATTAATTAATCTTTAACATTTCCCCCTATCTTTAGTTGCAGAAATTATTTAAAAAGAAACCTTTTGCCACCACTGGGAACAGAACAACCATCACAAATCAAAGACGTTCACAAAGCAGAGGTACCAGGGCCAGTGAAATGGTCCATCAGATAAAGGAGCTTGCAGCCAAGCCTGAAGACCTGAGTTCAAACCCCAGGACTCACATGGTAGAAGGAGAGAACCACCTCCTAAAAATTGCCCTCTGACCTCCACAGGAGCCATGTGTGCACTCCTACAAGCATATATACACATGCATGTGTGTACAAAATGAGCAAACATTTTTTAAAGCAATGACAAAGGTGTCACTGATCATGATGAGTAAAAATGTTGACTGACACATTAGCTAACACCTGCATCCATCTGGGAAGGTGCTACAATCTAGCTGCACACAGTGGGAGCTGCACACAGTGGGCTCTGCACACAGTGGGAGCTGCACATAGGGGAAGCTGTACACAGGGGGAGCTGCACACAGTAGGAGCTGCACACAGTGGGAGCTGCACACGGGGAAGCTGCACACAGTGGGAACTGCACATAGCAGTAAGCCACTGTCCTGGAGACCAGTGGATCATCACCAAGAGAGTTAAGAAACCTGCCCAGCTTGCCTCACGCTGGGGTGCTCAGCAAACCAGTGCAGAGAGCTAGACAGCTCTGCCACTGAGCTATGACTGCAAGAAGAGGGAACACACAGCCACCATGGACTGGGAGGAGGGGTAAGAGGGGCTGGAAGAGAAACCTGCCTGACAGAACAGTTAATGTACTTTTCAGCAATTGGTGTTGGCACTCCTTCCAGGCTGTCTGTCTGTCTTCCCTGCTTCAGGGTGTGTCCACGGGGTGGACACTGGGGATAGTAGGTGTGGAAGAGCTTACCCACTCCCGTGGGACTTGTTTCCAACTAGGAGTCATTTTCCTGCCTGTGGAGCAGGAAGAGGAGCAATGCCCACCAGGACTGGCATAGAAGAACTGAGACAGGAGGGTTGCTGCAAGTTCAGGGACAGCCTGATCCTGACTGGCACACTGTCCAGCACAAGACCCTGTCTGAACAGAAAGGAGGCCACTGTTTCCCATGTCACCTGGGCCAGTGTCCCTTATGGTCCCCACCCCCAGGAGCCCTGGCCTGCCTCTAACCCCCTCACTCGTCCCCCTGTGCAGGCACAGACCCATGCATAGGTCCTCATCCCTGAGCACGGGACGCCTCCGCACAATGAGAGGGCGTATGTGCGTGAGCGAGCGAGCCCTGGCGTGTGGCAGGCACTGGAGACACAGTCATCCATCACCCTTCTCGTTGAAATGTGGGAAAACAAACAACAGACCCAGGCTGGCCCCTGTTAACGAGAACCAAACACAAAGCCCAGCGCAGAGCCTTCCTCTCCTGTGTTTCCCTTTTCCCTTTTCCGGTCTGGAACCAGCCACAGGCCAAGATAAGGGGCTGTGTCAGCAGAGGGTTTCAAAGGCACCGCTGGAAGCAGCGGCACCCAGGGCCCAAGGGCCAGGCCAAGCTCACTCACTCGGAAGAGCTTTAAATTCACGAACACGAAACCCGGGGAGGAAGCGCCTGGCCAGAGGGCGATCAGCTTCCTTAGGAGGCTTGCTTTCAACTGGCTCCAAGTGGCATCCGCACTGTCAGCCGCCTGTCAAGGCCGGGGAGGGCCTCTCATGTCCCCATCCTTCACGGTGCCTTGTAAGCACGGCATAGTAGCATCCGTGCTGGCGTTGGCTGCTGGCTCTCTGGCTCCAGTGGGTGTGAACTGCTGGGCCTCTGGTAACCCACACGATTTCTGTAAAGTCACTGAGCTCCTCTGTCCCCAGCCTTGTCATCAGCAAGAAAGCCTAATGGGGTCAGAGCCCACGCCACATGCAAATCCCAACTTCAAAACAGGGGCCCAGGCTGCAGGCCCTGGGCGATCACGCAGACACACTCAGGCTGTGTGGCAAACAGAAGGAGAGACATGCTGTTCTGTCTGCAGGGTAGCCAGGATTCAGTGCACCTGTGTAGTTGAGGCTTGTGGAACGAATGCCAGCACACAGTAGGTGCTCAGTATGTGTCTTCCTTCGTCTTCTGCATTACTCCTCTTACTCCTCACAGGTCGAGAGTGAATTTAGATTGAGAGTTACGGCTGAGGTGTGAATTGGTAATAATTCAGAGGAAAGCCTTTGACTTTGCAAACGGGGATCTGAGAGTGTCTTCCGGGGGTGGGCGGGGCGGGGCAGCGGAATGTGGTATTCCTCATGTTATTTGGGATGAAAGGCCTCTCACCACTCCAGGTGCTCTCTGTCCTGTGTGGAAGCCCCACTGCCAGAGCCTCTCCCCAGGCTGTGCTGAGCCATGGTCACCAGGCCCAATGCCACCACCAACCAGAAGGCTGTTCCGGTTGCTCCTCCAGGGGACAGAGTGACAGAAACAGGACAGTGCTACTCATGCACTATCCCGTCACCCACCCGTGCTGACCTCAGTCCCAGTTCCCCATGTGGGAATCTCCCCACTGCCCTGCATGGTGGGAGGTTAGCTCAGAGTGGCCCCAAGACACACTGCCTCCAGCTGCCGACACTGTTGGGCCTGAGACTCAGAAGGCTAGAAAACACCAGCCACATGCTGGGCTGGGAGTCTGTGGGATATCACAGTCACTGCTGTGTGGACTGGGGGGGACAGCTAGCAGGGGCAGCTCCTGGCGAGAGTTCCAAGGACTCGGTTACCTTCCTCCCCAGGACTATCAACAGTTTAAACCCCCTCCAAACCATCACCGTCCCTCAGTGTGCCCATCGGCCTTGCTGTAGGCCCTGGCATTTTGACATCGAAGAAGCCCAAGACCGCCGCTGCTTTCATCCCAAGAATGAGCCCTCCCTGTGCTACACACATCCTTTCTACCATAGTGCAGAGAGGCTGAGGGAGCTGCCCGAGGCACCCAGCACAGAGGAGCAACAAGCAGTCGGCTGTTCAAGGCAAGTCCAGATGTGGTTGCTGCTGCAGCTCCTTCTGCTCGCTCAGCTTGGCCATTTTCTCTTTCCTGGCAGAGGAAGTCAACCCCTAGAAGCCATCCCCTCCGCTGTTAACTTGTTCATGCTACTACCCATGTGACCTCCCTCGCCCATCCCTGCTTCAAGTAACCCGCAAGCTCCCTATGTGCAGCTGGCCCTTGGTAAAGCCTTGCCTGACTAAACAAACGTTGCTGTCCAGTCTGGCCAGAGGTGGGAAGACCGTGGAGTGGGGAGAGGGTAGCTTCACTGTTGTCTGCAGCTTGGCTGGAGTCTGAGACAGGATAAAGGGTCTCCCACTAAGACACGTCTCTCCAGCCCAGCTCTGACAGGGGATGCGAGCTTCCCAAGCCAGGCTCCACAGCCGGATCCCAAACAAATCGTAGCAACTTCCTCCTTGGCTGCTGCACTTCCCAAGTCACAGCATTCTACAAACCACTTCCATAGCCAGGGTCCAAGGCTGTGCACGCAGGCCAAGCCTGCCCTCCCCGAGAAAACTGACAAACCCACCAGAAGTAGATCCACAGAGAGAAGGCATCAGAGGACAAGGCCACGGCCAACATGGCGCACACATACGGGGAAGGGGAATGCTGCGGGGTCAGTCAGACGTCCCTTGGCTTAGCCTCAAACTCACAGCAATTCTCTTGCCTCAGCCTCCCATGTACTAGATCAGAGTTGAGCACGCCATCCCAACACAGTACGAGGCTGTAATCCTCCCCATGATTCCTACTGAGAATCCCTGACCTAGCCCTTGGTCCTTCTTGGTTCCCACTCAGCAGCACACCATCATGTTTCCTAGGGACAGCTGCTGTGTCCAGCTTCAACTCATTCTGCCCTGTGCTCGCAAAGGGACAAGAGAGGAGTGGGGAGGAGAGGGTGCCTCAGAACAGAAAGGGGAGATGAGATGGGGCAGCCTGCTCACTAAGCACAATGAACAAGCCTGCTCCCTTGTTCAGAGCCAAGCCTGGGACCCCAACCCGAGCCCAGCCCTAAAAGCATTAGTTCAAAGTTAAAGTTAGCCACACGCAACATCGAAGCCCCAAGGGGAACTCGGAGCTCAAAGACAATGCTCCCTTTGACTGCGAACCGCAGGGGAACACCCACGGCATACTTCTCGATTAAAAAAGGAAAGTGAAAAAGAAGGTTTTTCTTCCGTCTTCTTCTTCATCTTATAAAACTAACTTGTGCTTAGCCCATGAAGTCAGAGCTTCTGTTAGCCTCAGGCTGGCCCAAAGCATGCTGGCCTCAGAGACAAGGGCCCTGAGAAGCCTGGCTATGGCCTGGTGAACTGACGTGCCCCCATGAATCATTGCAGCTTCCTTCCTCCGCTTCCTTCAGCACAGGAAAGCCACGGAGGGCCAGCCTGCCTCACACGCCTAGTGCCCAACACCCAGGGCATGGTGCATCTGAGAGGCTGAGGCAAACGGGTCTTCCCAGGGCCCCCTAAGAGACAAGCGGGACCCTTAGATCATGCTCCACATAGCTGATTAAATGCCTTTGGTGTGGTAAGTAGCCGGATGAAGGGTGTACAGAGACAGAACAGACAGACGGAGGAAGGGCCAGACTGTAAAGTGACACATAGCAAAGATGCAGAGGGTGATGGGGAGCTGCTGACAGAGGGGGTAGATGAGGCAACCACTGGATGGCACACGTCTCTGTCTCCACATCCAATGCCTGCTGGCTGGGTGGTCATCTGAAGTGGAGCAAAGCAGAGGGACTGGGTCCCTCCCGCATCTACACGCATCAAAGCACACACTATCTTGTGCATCTTAAGTAATTACATTGCATGGTTACTAGAGCTCGTCTCTACCTTTGCGCTAACCTAGCATCCAGGAGGCATGGACCAGAGCAGTTTTTTTGTTTTGTTTTGTTTTGGTTTGGTTTGGTTTGGTTTGGTTTGGTTTTGGTTTTTCGAGACAGGGTTTCTGGAACTCACTCTGTAGACCAGGCTGGCCTCTAACTCAGAGACCTACCTGCCTCTGCCTCCCAAGTGCTGGGATTAAAGGCGTGCACCACTACTACCCAGCTGAGCAGTTTGTTTTAACAGTTCACTGAAGAGTTCCTTGGGCTGCTGGGAACTTGGCTCTTCCGGTGTCTTATAAAACAAAACAAAACAAAATCTCTGAAGTGTCACAGCAAAATTAACGTGGAAACCAAAACTCCTAAGTCATCCCAAGCAGGCAGTGTCCTCAGAGCCTTCAAGGCGACATTACCAGTTCCTCCTCCCCTCCCCGCACTCCAATTCTACCTAATGTCACCGCAGCAGGGAGTTCCAGACAGCATCCTTACAACCCCTGTAGCCCCTCCCACTCTTTTCTTTGCCTTTCTTTTTTGACCCCCTGACAGACTGTAGAGTGCACATCTCCTTCCATCAGAGGTGGCCGTCTAGTCAATCCATCATCCCCATCTCCTTGTTCTACAGAGGACACAAGATCAGGCATCCTCCAGGCTCTGAAGACCACACCGTCCCAGTCAATAGTACTCACCCTGCCTTAACAGTAGCAAAGCCACAATAGATGTCATTTAAATGAGGGGACGTCCCTGTGGGGGGGACCACACTTGGCTACGTGGTTTAAGGACCTCTCCCCCAGAAGGATACATCTCAGGTGTTAACATGCACATGATCACTGGGCGCCATAGGCTCTCTCTCAAGCAGCCCACACCTCTACCACGTTCTCAGGGCATGCCCGAGCCACACCCACTGTGGGCATAAAAGTATCTAGCACAGGGCTGGGGACACGCCCAGGGCCTAATCAACACTCTCCAGGTAGCAGAAGCTGCCAAGAAAACAATCCTTGCCCTACACAATGGCCAGCTGGCACACTGCACCCACAGACGCCATGCCGGCAACCCTGTATCCCTGTACCACTTTCTGATGGACAAAGGAGCGGCGCAGGAGTGTGGCTGAGCAGGTGTATAAGACCGGCTTAGTTGACATAGCTCGGCTTGGGAAAAGGCAAAGATGAGGTTTCCTGATGCAGGTTCCCGATGTGACCTTTGTCAGGTGACATGACAGCTTTCCCATGACTAACAGATGGGAATACGGGGTTCCAGCAGAGGCTGAGGGGTCCAGGGGAATTGTGAAGCCTCTGGGATTCCTGCTAAGTCCGTTAGACACCCCAGTGCTGTCTCTGATAATGATAGTGAGGACCGTGGACTCAACCTTGGGGCAGGGGATGCTCTAGAAGGCGGCAGCCAAGGCCTCGGGTAGAAGAGGCAGCCTTGGAGGTTGCAGGGGAGGCCCTGTTCTGTGCAGCACCTCAGTGCTTGGACTCTCACCAGGGCTGTGCAGTTCCTCCCCCACAGGAACCAATGTGGCCCGTGCTCAGTCCTGTGTGAAGCTAAGCTTACTCTCTCCAACTAGCTGTTAGGGAAACTGAGGCCACAAGAGGCCTGGTTCTTCTCATCACACCATAGAGGGGTGGGATATAGGCAAGCCCCACATGTGTTGAGGCCCAGGTCTATGGTTACCATTTGAACTTGAGACAGCCTATATCTAATAGTATCTACTGTGGAGGTGGGAACTTCAGAGCCAAGCACAAGCTGTGTAGACTCCCGTGTTCTTTTCCAGGCCTAGACATGCTGGGAGCACCCTAGCCACCCACACCCAGGAGCTTACATCGCCCTGAGACTCAGTATTGTCCCACTGTGCTTCTGTCCACTTGGTGCAAACCTAGACATCCCTGGAAGAGGGACTCTCAAGAAAATGCCCCCCTCAGATTAGCTTCTGGCTTGCTTGTCTGTGGGACATTTTCTTGATTGATGATGGATGTGGGAGCGGCCGGCTCACTGTGTGAGCGTCACAGCTTCAACACTTCGAAGGTGACCGTGAGTTATAGCAGGCTGAGCAAGCCCTGGGGAACAAGCCAGTAAGTAGAGTTGCTTCAGAGCCTCTGCCTCAGAGCCTGCCTCCAAATCCCTGCCATGAGTCCCTTCAAGAGGGACTGTCATCTCTGAGATGAGACAATCCTTCTCCCACACTCCAAGCCAGTTTCGGCTGGTGTTTTTATCGAAGCAGTATAATCCTACCTGAGACACCCAGCCTACACTTGGGCGCAGCCTCTGGCTAGGCCGTCAACACTGGCAGAGCAGGGAGCAGCATCGGGGAGACCTCCATCCAGGTGTCACCCCAACAACCTGGCCAGGACAGATTATGACCGGAATAGACTAGTTTCTTTACTGAACTTTTCAGATCAACTGAATCCCTTGGAGCCACCTGGAAAAGTACCCCTGTAGTTTTACAGATTTCGATTTCTTTGTGGCCTATGAAGTTAGGCTCCTAGGCTTCCGAGCTAGACCACTCAGGGACCAGCTTGTGGCTCACCCACTTCCTGTGTGACCTTAAACATGTTACCTAACCTCTCTGTACCATCAAGTCCCGCCTAGAAATACCAAGAGGCTTCTGTTCATCTTCATAGGGGAAGGTCTAAGAGCAATGCTCAGCTTCACTGGTCCAACACCATCTCCTCCCCCACAGTATCATCAAATACCCCAAGAAAGCTGGGACAAAGCAGAAAGCCAGGAGCTAAGCCCAGGAAGGCATGTGTGAACACAGAGCATCTGGGAAAGAGATGTCAGCAACCTCCACCAGTTAGGATGGGTGCCCTGTGATCCTTCATGTTTTCCTGTGTACATGAGGGCTGGGGACAGAGTCTAGTGACATCATTGCTAATCACGCCAGAGGCCCTGGATTCAAGCTCCAAACCAATAAAACAGGGGGACAAGAAATATGAACATGTACACATATGTGCATGGTTACGTAGAAGACATTCATGTGTGTGCACACATGTCTACAGGTATGGAGTAATCACAGGTTTACAGGTATGTGCGCACATATGTATGGTTATATATGAAACATGCCATTTCTCTATGTGTGTTTATACTCATGTGGACAAACTCACAATGCCTTCTCACTCTACACACTGGCTGGGGAACAACCTAGAACCAAAGTGCCCAACAGGCAAGATTCAACTCTAAACTCAGGCTCCCCAGTGTCAGGCATGCTCCCTGACCTCTTGCAGTTGGGTTCACGTCTGAGGCCTGGGATGGTGACAGCAGTGTCAGGACTCCATTTGGGAACAAGAATAGCAGAGGTACCACAGAGCTCAAGCTGAGCAAAGGACTAGCGCTGGTCTCGCATCTGTTACCATGAGTCCCAGGTGTCCTGGCGCAGGGTGGGGAGAGAGCCCTAAACCACCTCGTGGGAACCAGCTTAGTAGCTTTTTCCTCCAAGGATGCCACAGAGGGAAACTGAGGATCACCTCAAGGTGTCTACATGTTCCTGTACTATACCATGTTCATTCATTTAATCTCTGCAGGGACCCTGTGAGGACAGCATCAGTGTCACCCCAAGGAGACCAGTGCCAACAGAGAGGGCGCAGACTCCTGCAAGCTCCCACATCCTCACCTGTAAACAGAGCCAACGACAGCTTCTGGGTGGGGGTGTGGCATAGACAGGGTGCCTGCCAGTGAAGGTGAGGCCTTGGCCCAGTGTGCTATTCCAGATAAGACGCTCCACGGGGAAGTCCCTCTAAGCTCTACTGATTTTAGTAACAGAGAAGAGAGAGCAATTCTGCCCGAGCTAATGCATGGACACAAGCTCACTAGGGTCCACCAGGGGCTCAACCCGACCATCCTTGACATTCATGACTGTCTCAGAGAAGCCATCACTTCCACGACTCACCTAACCTCACTGTCTAGTTAATAAGAGTTGTTGACAGAGCTGGCGCCACCCAAGTCAGCTTGGAGAGTCATTCATGGTACCATCAGAAAATGCTGCCTGTTCAGGCCAAACCTCAGCCGCGCATACCCCCACTAAACCCACAGAGCATCTGGAGGCTCACAAAGGCCAGCTGAGGACAAGAGAGATAGATTTGCAGATAAGGTTACTCTTCTCTGTCTGTCTCTCTGTCTCTCTCTGTCTCTCTCTCTCTGTCTCTCTCTCTCTGTCTCTGTCTCTCTCTCTCTCTCTCTCTCTCTCTCTCTCTGTGTGTGTGTGTGTGTGTGTGTGTTCTGTCCACCTGAATGTATGGCTGTACACTCTCATGTTTATGAATGGAAAGGCCACAGCAGATGGAGGTTTTTCTTCCATCACTCCTACCTTGCTGTTCTGAGAGAACCTCTGAATTGGAAGCTCACTGTTTGGCTGGGCTGGCTGGACAGGCTCTCAGGATCCTTCCATCCCTGTTCATCAAGCGGAGACTATAGCAGACACAGCTATCCCCACTGTTTTACATGGGTGCTTGGGATACAGTCTTTCTCACCACTGAGCCACCTCCCTGACCAACAGTCACTCTCTTTTGAAGGACTACTTAACCAGAGGTTCCTTTCCCAAGGCCCTCCAGGGGATCTCACATGGGGAAGACGGAGACAAGGACAGAGCCTGACACACATCTCCTGGTACAGTGTCTACTACACAGCCAGAGGGTACCCCTGTAAGCTGCTGCAGGGAACCTTCTAGAAATCTGCCCCAACTCGCTCATGTCAGCTCCCAAAACTGGAGGTCCCACATGCCACCCCATGTTTCTCTTCCGTGCCTATGTCATTTCAGAGCCATCTGGGAGCAGCAGACATCACAGCATGGATGGACGGGTAAGGAAGCTGTGGGCTTCCCTGCACTTCCCAGAGCTTCTCGATACATCTATTAACTGAGACTGAGTCTCCTAATCCTGGTGAGTGTGGACTCTGATCATGTATGCAACCAGAAACAGCCAGACGCAGAGGACCAGCAGCAGTACATGGAAGAGGCCAGCTGTGTCCATAGCTGTGTCTCACGGAATCTGAGGCTCATAGATTCCACTAGTCATCAAGCCTCAGACACCCTCCAGCCTCGTGCTTATGGTACTGAGAACCAAAGGGCCTCCCATCCTCCAGGCAAGCCCTTTAACGCTGAGCTGCATCCCAGCCCCACAACCTAATAGCTCTTGACAAGAAAAAAAAAAATAAGTCTAAAAGATGAAGCCCCTCCTTGAGCTACACCTAGTACCCCAGAGCCAGCACCCCTCAGCCCCCACACCCTGCCCCCTTTCTTCTCCCGTTAACAGCACAGCCCTAGGTTTCTGATCCCTCACACCCAAGGCCAGCCATCACCACAGCCTGGGTGACAGCAGGAGAGTTGCTTCAGTGCTGTGCCCCAGTTTTGCTGTCTGTAAAATGAGCATAGTAATCCTACCACCCATGCTCCAGGGTGTCACCACAGACTAAATAGGTCACTGAGGAAAGCTCACAGTGAATGTCACTCTTAGGATGACACACGGGCTCAGCAAGAGCCTGAGAACTTGCCTGCTTTCTCCCTCTGGAAACAATGAGTCCTCCAGCATGCTGGAAGCCTCTATGCCCGACCTGAAGGAACAGGTGACACTTGGTCTCCTGAGGGAGGCTCGAGACACAGCCTTCTTCCCCTGGGTGTTTTTCGGGGGAGGAACTGAGTCCCCACCACCTTGGAACCTCACCTGAGATGTCATCCTGGGGCCACCACAGCCACAGCAGCCCCCAGGCAGGCAACTAACAGATGCCCTAAGCTTGGTCTGCGTGCTCAATAATTTTTATTAAACCGCTAATGCCACAAAGGCCCAGGAACAGAGAAGAGAAGAGAGAAGGCAGGAGTTGGGGGCAGCTTCTCCTAACAGGGACTCGGCATTCACAAGCAGCTCCACCCTGCTTTCCCCATCTTTATCTTCTGATAAACAGGCTAGGTCAAGTCACATACAAGGCACTTCCCACATACACAGAAAACAAAGGAGTCTGCATGGGATGGACAGGATGCCGTCACCTTCCACGGTCACCCAAGAGCCAAACACAGGATCTCAGCTACAGTGAGCCCAACCAGGAAACCATGCCATGGGGTGCATGTGGAGGCCACAGGACAGCTTTTACAAATCCTACACCTGGGTCTAAGGGATGGAACTTAGGTTATCAAGCTCTGCTGCACATTATCTTCGGAGCCATCTTACCAGCCCTAACTTTTCTTTTTACTGGGTTTGATATCGAGTCATCTCTGTAGGGACAGAGACTAAGGAATTTATGAACAACTACTCCCCAGCCACCACAGGGCACACACACCCAGACTCCTCTTCTGAAGTTTGAGCCGGGGAGCCTATCCCCTCCCCTCCCCCACACAGCTGAGCCTGCCTTACTCCCCTTCCCCATACCCAGGGTCCCATAAGCCTCCACAGACGTCAGCACACCAGTCCTACCCCAACAAATGACCATCAGCAAGACACACTTCCTATCACACATCTAAAGAGGAAACGGGAAGTCCTGAGCTCAGATCGGAGAAGACCACACACGTGGGGCTGCCTGAGGGACGGATGCTGTTCCTTAACCTCGCCAGGATAGGGACCTCAGCTGGCTTTTCTCCCTTCAGCACAGCTTCAGAATGAGTGAGTGACCAGCTGGAATCCAAGAGATGATCCTGGAGGCCTCTAGCAGTCTGAAAGCTTGCTGGCTTCCCCAGCCTCCTGATAGGAGGTTCCATCTGAACAGGTGCTTGGGAGCTGCTCCTGGCTCACAAAGCTGAGACCTGCTGCCCGAGATGAGGGGACAGCCAGGGTCGTGCCTCAGTGACAAGATCTTGAGAGTCCCATGCTTCCTCCAGAAATCTCAGGTGTGCTGAGATTTCAGGTGTGCACGGCCACGCCCCATTTACTACTGCTGAGGATGGAGCTTAGGGCTTCGTGTCCACAAGGTGAGCAATCAACCAAAGCAGCCACATCCCCAGCCACAAAGATCCCCGTTAGAATCTGCTTCCCATGCTAAAATTATAATCCACCTCATGTCTTTTGAAGAAAATGAACAGCTTCTGAGACTTTACTTTGCAAAGCAGCAGGCCAGAAGAGGGATGTGAAATTTGGGTGCAGAGCATAGTCTTCCTCTGGATTCAACATCCAGCCACTCCCTTTCTGGAACTTTCCATGGCCCAGCCCTAGAGGAATGGTGTAAAGGCCCCACTGGGAGCTGTAACTTCCTCTGCCTCTCTCCTGATTTCTGCCACTATCGTGTCTGCTCCTGTTTCTGAGGCCACACTGAGCCCAACTTCTCACACAGCTTGCCCTCCACAGGCCTCAGCACACAGTCAGTCAGAATCCTCAGGGGGAGCAGGACTTGGGCTCCAATGAACTGGCAAGAGGGTCAGAGCCAGGACAGTAGGTGACATTGTAAAGAGAGACTAGGCAGGAGGCACGGGCACCAGATTTCTCTGTGAGAAGGAAGTCGGGCTTAGCTGTCCATGGATGACAAGCAAGGCCCCGAAGCAACTGTTATTCTGTCCTCGAACAGCAGTGACCTTGAACAAGTTTTGAGACCTCACCCTGATAAAAATGGAATGAGTCTCATGTGTGGTAAGTGCTTCCAAAACACTCATCATTGTGCTAACTGTAGAATCTGGATTCCCGTCTCCTGAGAGCCTAGAACCCTGCCTGGTCCACTACAGGCATCCACGAACTAAACACTAAGGGACAGTGAATGAAAACAGTTCATGCACCAAGACGCACAGAGTCCTTGGAAGGAGCCTCCCAGTGCCCATCTTCTTGCTCCACATGGACGGCAGGAGCCTGAGTTCTGAGTCCTCTTCCTTATCTACATTCTGCCGTTACCCTCTGATCCTTCCTCCGGCAAACCGGGAAGCTGCCTCTGACGCTCCCGTTCTCCTCACCTGCCCTTAGTGAGCTTCTCTATATCAGGACCAGTCTCCCAGCAACCTGCAGGCCAGGATCCCCTCCTCAAGCAACTAAACCTTGCCAATTATAGCAGACTTTTCTCTTTTTACAAAAAGTTGTCTTAAGAGCTGTTAAAATAGCTGGTAGCTGAGCAACCCTCCTGCCACAGAGACTCAAAACTAAAGGTCACAAAGCCACCAACTGTGGGCAATGACAGCACATTAACGGACTGTGCTCCTGAGGGCAAGGATGCCCATGAGTTAGGTCAGTGTGTGTTTGCTTCCTTCCAAGCCTGGGGTTAGAGATCAAACAGCGTGGAGATCCCTAGCCAATAGGATAGATGTCAGCCTCTCTGGCTGCTGCAGCTGGAAGCAGCATGAGAGAGAAGGCCGTTTCATAGGAGCCTTGGCCAAGGGCCGTGCAAGCACAGAGGGCAGCCATGATGGGGACAGCAGGGGACTTAGGCTGCAAGCAGAGTGAGGCTGACGCTCTCCAGCTCACTGGGGTGCCACTGACCTACCAATCACCCAGAAGTGAGGCCTTGGAGTCGGGGTGTCTTCGTTCAGTACTTCCGAACCCTCAGAACCCTAAAACCAGTGCTCACTGAGATCCACCAGATCAGACTGCCCAGGGTGCGCTCCAGGTGGTGAGACGCAACTGAGGCTTCCCACAGATGCCCCTAAACAACCCGCTATACAATCAGCTGGCACACACTCAACATGGCCGGCCAGTACCTGGGCTGACCGCCATTAGAGGAAGACACCAAAATGCAGCGTACACTGCCCTGGATGTCAGCCCCACATCAGAGCAGAAGCAACAACCAAGATACACAAGAAAGGGCCAGGTGAGGCTCAGGCTCTGGGAAAGGAACCGCTTCTAGGGCTGCCAGGTCGGAGAGCAGGCTGGGCCAGGGTTTTTCATGTTTTTCCCCTTCTCCTTAGCATATATGAATTGTACTGAACAATGGGCTTCATTACGGTTTTGTTATACCCATGTAGCAAATGCTTTGATCGCGGTCAGGAGTCCTGAACTAGGGGAACGCACCCAGTGCACTCAGGGAGAATTTTAGGGTTTGGGTTGTTCGTCTTCTTGCCTCCACTCCTGTGCTCCTATTTTGTAATTTCTAAGGACGCCTCTTCTTTCTTTTCTTTTCTTTTTTTTTGGGGGGGGGGGAGTAGGGTAGGGATGGACACAGCATCTCTCTATGTAGCCTTGGCTGGCCTGGAACTCACAATCCCCCTCAAAGATGCTTATAAATGCAATCAATGTCCAGGTCCCTACCATATTGTAGCTCCACTGTAAAATAGATACAAATAAACAGTTACAAGGTATAGAAGATTCTGGTTAATCAAACTGTATGGGTTCACACAGCCAGAAGTTAGACACCCATCTGTACTTCCTAGCCAACGAGACTATACAATTCGAAGAATGTTTCATTCAACTGTTTTGGAGGAGGAAAAAAAAAATCACACTTCTCCACTTACTTATAGAAATCTCAGGTTTACTCACAAGCCACAGACATATAAAGGATGATGATTAGGAAAAAGCAAGCAAAAAAGCTCATGGCTTCATCAGCTCTGCCAAATTCTAGCAATCTCTCCATCATAGAGAAGCAGCAGGACTATCTTCCACATCATGTTTCCTCGCCCTGCACTAGAGACTTCCCCCTGAAAGCAGTAAGCTCTGGACACTTACAACATTTCAGGCATATCTCACCCCCTCCCCACCCCCCAAGGAGTAAATAGTGGAGATATCTTCAGTCTCATGAGCAGCAGCAAGGAGAGTAAGTCTCCTGGTGACAAGCATAGGGTACAGAAAGAAGAGAATTTGAGTTCATACCTGCACCACAGGGTGTCCTCCTGTTGGGGCTTTGACAGCGCCACGGCTGCCCTCTGTCTCATAATGGGCCCGGTGATGGGGCTTGGGTTGGACCTCAATCCGCAGCTCATAGGAGCCCGATTGATTGGAGAGTGGCCACTCGAGTGGTGGGAGGGATGCAGTCACAGGGATGCTGTGGGAAGAGAAGACTCAGTCATGAGGATGTAAAACCACCTAGCTCTTAACTCATTATCCACATTTGCAGAAAAACATATAAACAATAACTAAATTGAAAAGTGTGCTCTTCTGTCTTTACACTAAATGTAAATGGCCCCTTTTCTGAAAACTGTACCCAGGGGTAAAAGAATAAAATGCTTAGCGTTGAGGTGGTACAAATTGCACAGACATAGTAGGGGAGCTCTTCCCAAGGCAAAGGGCCTCCCTTTGCTCTCATTTTCATCCTGATGAAGACAGTACAGCTGGCTTCATGGGGGATGAAGCTAATTCATTATGTGTTGGTTCCTCCCTATTTCCAATAGCTGCGATGGCTTCTCCTCTAAAAATTGTGAAGAACCCAACCTTGACCTCTCAAAAAATCCTTCTGCCAGAACTTTTCCTCTTTCAGAGGGCAAAGGTGAGTGCAGGAAAGCTTCAGTGGCAGCTAGGAGTATGTCACTACCTCCAAAGAGACTTAAGTACTTGTCACTACCTCACTGGGGACTTAAGTACTTTCCCTCTCCTACAGTCACATGGCAAAGGGGCCAGGTGACAACTGAGAGGCTCTCTATGTCTGATTGTCTTGATTAGCAGTATTTGGGAATGAGCTGAGGTCCAGTCATAATCACTAACTGATGGTCCACTGAGTGATGGGTCCGAGAAGCACAGAGGGGGGTCTAGCTGTGATATGGATGAACCAAACTACGTGAACCCCATGTGAGGATGAAGGGAAATCAACACCATGACTAGAACCCATACCCAAGTGCAAGTCCCTGCCCAACACCTACTCCCCTGTGACTTTGAGCAGAGGCCTGCAACTCTCTAGGTCCATTTCTCTCAGTTGTGAAGTGGGCATACTGAAATCCTATGAGGAGCTTAGAATCAAGGTAATCAATAACCATTAGCACAAATGGTTTTCCTTGGAAGATGCACACTCATGTGTATAGGCACATACACATAACACATACCACATACATAATACATACATGCATACATACATACATACATACCACATGTATATGGGCACACATATGCACATACAGCTCACATACATATACACACATGTGCATACATACACACACCACATACATGTACCAGAATACACATACCCACAGGACACACATATACCCACACCACACATGTTCTTATATACACAGATACATGCTCACATACACCACACACACACATATACATACATGGACACCCACATCACACCCATGTACAAGGACATATAAGTATAACACAGAAATATATACACACATGTGCATGTACATGTACACACAACACACATGCATGTACATGGACATACACATAATATATATATGTATATATATAAATATATATATCATATACACACAACACATGTACTGTGCATACACATGTACATGGACATATGTGGTGGACATACAAACCACACACATACACATGCTCATGCACACATACATATACACATACCCACACATATATGTGCATGTGCATATACACTATAGACACACACATACATGCACATATACATACCCACATACCACACACATATATCATTTTCTATGGACTCTTTAACTTGGCTACGGTGTCAGATGCAGAGACCAAACTTTGAAGGAAGGTTTTACATTTCAACATTTAGAGTTGAACACTTAAGAGTTCAACTTTAGAGTCTCAACACTACTCTGTATGTATAATGGCTACTCAACACGGGCTAGGATTGTCATTTTGGAGTCAACCGAGGTCGTGAAAAACCGCCCAGTACTTTCCTTTTGTGCCTCTGAAAATATAAAACGTTACCTAAGATCACAGGGGGAGACATAGGCTAGGCTCAGCTCTAGTCCCTTTTCTCAAAATCTAACACACACACGCACACACACACGCATACACACATACACACACACATCTCCATACTGATATTGTCTAACCAACTTATTCTTAAATGGATCTGAGAAAAATCTCACCATGGAATGACCTAGAGCCAGATCTATCATTGGTAGATGGGATAGAAGGATGGAAGGATGGATGGATGGATGGATGGATGGATAGATGGA
>JADRCD010206051.1:0-12499 GCA_019843815.1 Montemys delectorum | reverse complement strand
ATGGATGGATGGATGGATGGATGGATGGATGACAGATGATGGATGGATGGATGACAGATGATGGATGGATGGATGGATGGATGGATGACAGATGATGGATGGATGGATGGATGGATGGATGGATGACAGATGATGGATGGATGGATGGATGGATGAATGGGTAGATATATGGATAGATGGATATATGGATGGGTGGATGGATGACAGATGATGGATGGATGGATGGATGGATAAGCTCCATGCGTTGGTGGCTGGATGGATAAGTGATAGACAGATGGATGAATAGGTGGGTGGGTAGATATGCAGTTTTATTTCATAGATTTTTGTATTCAAAGGTTCTCTGAGGTGGCACATGCCTGGGTTCCCGTGGCACCTCCTGATTTTCACATATGGCAGAGACCGTCCATCCGTCAAGCATTTCCCCATCATGTGCAGCTGTGAGGTGCTGACAAGCTCAGTCAGGCTTCGCCAACTCAGTTCAACACTGTGTGTACTAGGTGAGCATGCTTCCGTCTGCTAAAGAAGCACTGTGTGGGCCCCACAGAGTGACAGTGACCGTCAGGGCCTCCTGCACTTCATCTGACAGGTAGGACAGAGGGGGGAGCCAGCATAGGCTTCCCTCTCTCACCTTTCTCCTCAGCATCCAAATGAGGATTTTTAAAAATGCCAAAAAAACAACCCAGGTTCACACGAGGAAGAGGCAGGACACCACACAGAGCCCTGCGGGCACACAGCAGGGCCCCTTGGACACAGGTGGTTATTAATGTCACTGTTGTCCCTCTACCATGAGCTCCATCTCCTGGCATAAGGCCTTTCGGCAAAGAAGTCCTTCTTGAATGTCCCCTGGGGAGAAAGCTCCAGAGGGAGCTCATGGTGACTGTCAGCTTGAGCTCTGGAGTCACCTGGGAGACAGGCCACTAGGTGTGCCTGCATGAGCTTGATGAGATTAATTGAAGTGAGAATAGTCACCCACTGTGAGAGGCACCATCCCCTAGGCTGGGCTCCTGGACTGTATTAAAAGTTCTCCGCTTCCTGACTGTAGCCGTAAGCTCCTGCCTCTGATGCTCCCGCCATGGTGGGCTGTACATTGGATCTGTGAGCCAGAATAGAGTCTTGCTTCTTTCTGCTTGTATGTGTCGGGGTGGGGAAAGGAACTAAGAGCCCCTGTACGCACACAGCAGAGCTGTCCCGCCCCTGAGCTCTTACTTCGCACAGGTGCTAAGCCAGGACTCACAGGTGTCCTTTCACCTAACTCTTGATGAAAAAAAAAAGTCAGTAAGAGGTACATTATTCTCATCTCATGGGAAATGAACAAAGACCCAAAAATGTGCTCCCACAAATGCAGGGGAGCCTTGATTGATTAGTGATGTCTGCTCTGGGGACAGTCATAAATGTGCTCAGTGGGAAAATCATATTTACCAATGTCTGTCTCAGGCACAACAACAGGAGGGCAGCTCAATGCCCATGTTCACACAGGCTATGAACGGCAGAGCCAGGACACACAGTCAGTCCTCACACAGCCCAAAGCCTGTGGGCCACATCCATTGCTTTGGCCTGTCCAGTTCTTACGGTATTTGAGAGTTGAGCTGTGCAACTTGCTATCCTTGGGCTTCCTCATCACCCAGCACAGTCCAAATGCAGGCAACAGATGCCCCCACACGCAGCTCCTCTCAGAACGAGGGAGCAGGTGTTACATAGTGAGGTTTGCTCCAAAGAGGCAGGCTTACTGGCCAGTTTGGCCAGCTCTCAGCTATCTGCTCCTGTAAAGGAATCCAGCACATAGTAGGTACTTTATAAATACTTGCTGGATGACAGAATAAATGATGTGCCCTAGGGGACAGCCATCGTGCATAGTGTACAATAACAACATCCTCACGATCACCTGCTGTATCAGAGATAGCCAGAGTACCCATTTTCAGATGAGGAAACCAAGGCTTGGGGAAGTGAACATCCTTCCCAGGTACTCATAGCCAGTAAGTGTCCTCCGTGTGACCAAATTCCATGTAAATAGCAAGAAAACCAGCTCTTAGGGCACACTCGGGCACCGACAGCTCTCAAAGCCCCACTCACCTGCAGATGGGAATGGCCGGCACCAACTGCTTGGGCCAGGTGGGTGGTACCAGCAGGATGGACTCTGGCGCAGAATTCCGCCTCTCCTCCTGCTCACAGGGCCCCAGGAACTCCACGGTAGGGTAGATGTGGCGAGCCAGGCCCGCCTTGGCTGGGGCGGTGGGCACAGGTGTCGGGTCAGGGCTGGTTTTCCATATCTTGGAGGGGATCCCGCAGGGCGAGTCGGTGGCCAGGGTGTTGAGGGCATCCATGAGAACAGCAGAACCGGCCGTGGGGGGGTACCCAGCGGGGATGCCGTCGTCCTGGGGTGCCACGTGAGGCGAGGGCTGTGGCGAGGGGCTCCGGGAGCGCTGGGGTGAGGCTGCGGGCAGAGGGGCAACCAAGGCCTCTGCGCACGAATGCCTCCGCTTGGCACCGGGTGAGGAGGAGCGGGATGCCGGACGGGGCACGGGCGAGTGTCGGCCCAGGCGGCTGTCCTCGGCGAGGCCGGTTCGAGGTGACATTATTGGAGAGGTTCTGGGGGAATAATGAGCAGGGATGTTTTGAAACTGGGGACACAGGTCGTCGGGCCCGGCGGTGTTATTGGGTGAGACGCAGGGCGAGGTGTAGGGGGAGAAGGTGTCAGAAATGAAGCTGGCAGAGGAGCCGCTGCTAGCGGGGCTCAAGCAAAGCGGCTCGCGGTAGCCCTCGTAGCCTGGCACGGGCAGTGTGAACCTCGGGCTGGCGGCGGCCACGCCGGCCGGGGCCAGGGCGGGCTGCTCGGGGGACAGGCCGGCGTCTCTCCCACGAAGGGCCCCCCCTGCCTGCATCAGTTCGTGGGATGGAGTGATCTCGATCCGAGGGCTCGGGCCCGAAGCCCCTGCTGGCTTGGCCGGGCTCAGAAAGTGCTGGAACCCTATACTATCCGGCTCTCCGAACCGGCCAGGGGCCTCGCCAGAGAGACTGGCGAGGGGGTCGCATGGCTTGAGGCCATAGTCCAGGACATCATCCGGGTATGCGAGTCCCGAGGGTGAGCTGATGGCCTTATGTGCGATCGGTTCTTCTGGAAAGAGAAGGGGGGAGGGGGGTCTTTAAGCCTCTAAAACAGAACTGGGGTGCGGAGTCACAGTCATGGGTGGGCGTGGTTTCCTGCCACGGGTTGATTTTAATACCCCACCGTGCCAAACCCTGAGCTTGCCACAAGTGAAGCCACTTGGACCCAAATTCCCTCAAGAGAGTCCAGAATGACAAGCGTCGGCCACCCGAGCCGTGTAGCAAGCTGAAGTACGGTGGGTAAACTGGCCCAAGAGTCTCCAAGCAGAGGCCTCAAATCACCTCTCAGAAAGAAATTTTAGGGGCTGGGGAGATGGTCCGGTCCAGAAACTGCCTGCCATGTGAATATGAGGACCCAAGTTTGATCCCCAGAGTCTACATAAAAGCCAAGGGGGAGGCGGAGACAGGGATCCCCAGAGCTCAGCGGCCAAATAGTGTAGCCTAATCAACAAGCTACAGGTTCAGGAGAGACCCTGTCATAAAAAACAAGGTGTCAAGCATTTGGAGGAGACACCTGATATCAACCTCTGG
Organism: Montemys delectorum; assembly: GCA_019843815.1. Classification (NCBI taxonomy): domain Eukaryota; kingdom Metazoa; phylum Chordata; class Mammalia; order Rodentia; family Muridae; genus Montemys; species Montemys delectorum. Next base: position 8,866 of record JADRCD010206051.1, on the reverse strand, counting down.
TCTCCATATGCATACATACATATGCACATGCACAGCCATATACACATGCCTGCATCAACACGCCTGTGCACACAGGCACAGAGAAGAAACGTTAAAGTGGATTTGATATCTCCCCTAGCTCACAGGACCACAGACCCCCAGCTGAACGAAGCACACCCCAGCTGGGTATCTTACACCCTGAGTCTCCCTCCCAACTCAGGTTTTCACATCAGTGTGGGTCACGACCCCATTACTAGCATTTGCTAACTCTCCGGGGCTACAGTTGGCCTTCTCGTTTCACATGTATGATGTGGCCTCAGGATACAGAGGGGCAAACAGACTGTGGGATCCATGAGTCTGCATTTGAGATGTCTACACCCAAGTGTGAGAAGCTTTCTAGAGCCAGGAGTCCCTGCTCATTCCTGTCCCTTTATAGATATGGCCCAGGAGAGGACAAGAGTCCCCAAAGACACAAAATTAGCAGTCTCAGAACTCCTTCAAAGGATTCATTTGATCCCAGGATCATGGCTACAGAGCCCACAAACCATTAAGAAGAAGGATACAGGGTGGCCTTTTTAACAGCAGCGGCCATTTTGAGTCTCTGCTGTCCCATCTCAAGGGCCCGTCACAGACGAGAGGGTGATTCTAGTAGATTGTGTTGCTCTGTCACCTCATTCTGTCCCTTGAACCCCAAGCCTGACCCCTTACATTCCTCACTGGGGAATTTCTCCAGAGCCACCAAGGGATGCTAGCTCCCACCATCTGACACTAGCTCTCCCTCCAGGGCCACTTCTCTATCTGTGATGAGCTAGCCTTGGCTCCTCAACTCTCGCAGCTCCTACCCCAGCCACCAGCAAATCCTGACCTCTCTGCTATTGGGCCACAAACCAGCATTGTCACTCCCTGCACACACGTCTGTCTTGAGCGGAGCCTCCCCCCATTCTCTCTCAGTCTTCCCAAATCTCCTCTGACCGATGTCTGCTCTGGAAACTGTCCTTCCCTGCTTCCTCTGGTCCTTTAGGTTGGTCATCATGGGCCCTGTCTGTCCCTGTCACCAGCCTGTGTCCCCCTTCCAAGCAGCCCCACTGAGCGCTTTTCAAGCCCTTCCTGCTCAGGGTTCGTGAGAAAGCTCTTCCCTCTCCCTGCAAGATCTTCCGGAGAATGAATGCTTCCCTCCCGTGCATCTGCTCTAACAATAGCATCCTAGATTGTCCCCCAAAAGATCATCTCCAAACCCCCTTCTGCCACCTCTCCTCTGTACCCACTACCAGATCCCACCTCATATGATACATATGTGTGTTTAGTGAATGTGTTGTATTGTGCTAAATAAGGGCCAGGCAAACCACAGCCCGAGGGCCCACATTTTGCCTGCTGATAAAGTTTTATTGGTACGCAGCCATGTCTATTCATTCCTTGAGCTTGCTTCTTCACTGGAACAGGAGAGCTTAGAGTTTTGGCAGGGTCTCTACAAGCCGCAAGTCTTAAAATATTTACTCTCTGGCTCTTTATGGGCATTGGTAGTTCTCCTGATTCTAAGTCCCACTGAAGTTGGGTTCACGTCCTCTGCGGGTCAGCATTGTGTGCCTGGCACCCACTACCATTCCTGGCACTTACAGCCCACCAACAAACCTAGAGGATTAATAAAGGAATCATACCCATGTCCTACAAGCCAGGAATGGGGTCTCCAGCTCTGGGGATCTGGGGTAGACACTTGGGTGATCCTTGGCCTCTGTGTACCTTTTCTGACTCAACATGCCCAGATGGTGCCCCTGTTCCAGATGAAAGCTCCCAAGAGGCTGCCCACTGCTCTTAACATGAAGACAAGTGACCCCAGTTAGACCAGCACGGCTGGGGTCTGTTCTGCCCACCCGCAGCCCCTCCTCTCTCTGGATTCCAGACAAAGTGATGTTTAAGGGGAAGCACCCACTTCCTCCTGGCCTCTGGACTTTGCAGTTTCTATTCCCTCTCCCTCTACAGTTCCATTCAACCAGGCCCAGAAGCTCTGCCACTGTCCCTTAAACAGCTCACGTCCCTCCCCCCCACCCCGGGGTGCCTGCTCTATACCCTGTATGTCCCCAATTCTACTGAAGTGGTATCCGCTACCAATTAGCAAGTCTACCTGTTGCCTGAGCAGAGATGCCATGAGGACTCTCCTAAGACCTACTGAGCCTCTGTCACCTGGATGGGAGCTGGCAGGCCCTCCACAGAAGAGTGCCAGCATTCCTCAGGAAAGAAATGTAGCCCATGAAAATCACCTGGAACCCTGACAACACGTCTCCAAAACGTCACCACCACGAATGTCACTACAATGCAGAGGGTGTCATCTGTAGAGACGGTGAGTGGACAGGTGGGATCCCTCAGAATCCCAAATGTATCCCAGAGCTCTTAGCATCACTCTCAGAAATGCATCCTACGTGAACGCTCACATCTGTAAGGAGAGGAGTGAGCTATAGGTTAGTGTCAGCAGGCCTGCGGCTGGTGGAGGTTCCAGTTCATTCCGCCCGTGACTTACAAAAGTCCTTCTGCACCAAGCATCAGTGACCACTGAGATTCAGTAGTAAAGAAAGGGCAAGGTGGACACAGGGTGGGTTGTCTAAAAGAAGAGAGGGCACACGTGTGTGGGTATATGTGTGTGAGGGGGGTGTATGCACGCCTACACACGCACACAAGGCCAGAGGAGGATGTCAGGTTTCCTGCCCCCTCACTCTCCACCTTATTCCCTTTGAGTCAGGGTCTCTCACTCAACTTCAAGCCAGCCTGGTGGCCAGCAAATGTCAGCAATCCTCCTGTCTCTGCCTAATAGCACTGGAGTTACAGGAGCGCGGAGCCACGGTCATCCGAACTTAGCTCCTCCGGAGCCACGCTCATCCACTGAGCCATCTCCCCAGTCCTGCTAAAACGAGACTTTTTGGTTTCTGTATTATGCAGAGAAAACAAACTTAATTTTGCAAACATAATTAAATTGGCCTCTGTAGAGCAGGTGGGGGGAGGTGGAGGCGACTTGGAACATGACTGCTGACAACAGAACTCTGCTGACTGGGCGGGAAACAGAACCTAGCCTCACTCTGCTCCTAAGTGGCCACAGTGCAACAGAAGAAAAGTCCCCACCCACTCCAGGCCCCACAGTCTCACTTCGAACAGGACAGAGGGAAAGCTCATCTGCGTCCTTCGGCGCTCTGATTTTCTAGCTTGGGTCTGCAGGACTGGAGTTTCTTGGGTCCACAGGGTGAAGGCGCATCTGAACCTGAGCTGGTGCTGCATGTGTGTGCACACATGCCACTTCCTGGCAGATAGCACAGCACAGATGTCTAACCTCGGAGCCAGTGAGCATCACATCTATGCTCAATGATGTTCTGAGAACCCACTCTCTATGAACTGCCCAAACAGGACACCAGCTCTGTACAGAGATTCCAGCCACACTCAAACTCTGCCTCAAAAACTTAACTCAAGATGTTGTAAGCAATCCAGAACTGTAGCCAGTGTGGACACACAACATGGGGTGTGGTAGTGCCCATAATGTCACTTGGAGGCTGAGGCAGGAGAAATGTTGTGAATTCAGAGACAGCTAGATCGATAGAGTAGGGCCCTGTATCAAGAAACCAAGCCAAATATACACACACACACATACATACACACAGGTGCACACATGAGTGTATACACACACACATACACACACACACATACACAGACACACACAGACACACACACACATACACACACACACACACACACACACACACACACACACACACAGCCTCAGAGCCCCAAGGAGCAGCCAGGCCCACTGAGCCTAGTATTGCAGTGTTTACACTGGTTTAATCCACCCTGGTGGCAGTTTTCTTTCCATTTTTTCCCTCTTGTCTCTCCCCAAGTCTATAAATGTTTAACAGCAAGCAGGGGTGTGAAGGTAACAAAGAGCCTTTGCTTTCTCAGGGATTTGACAGCAAATCTCATGAATGGCAAGCCATTCGCATCTTCCTGTGAGTGGCTGCAATCCTCACTCTTGGGCTCTTTGGAAAGGGCCCATGTGCCTGCTAGGTCTTACTGCCCTCACCTGCCCATAGCCCAGATGGAAGCCAGCACAGCTCAGAACCACACCTCGATGCCAGTTTTCTCAGGAGGGTTTCCATTAACCTATTTGCATATCTTGGCTCTGGGCAGCATTGCTAGTAAACATTATGTATTCACTATGCCTGTTCGACTCCACTCTCATCTTTTCTTTTTAAAATGTGTGTGTGTGTGTGTGTGTGTGTGTGTGTGTGTGTGTTCACAGAGGCTAGCAGCCATAAAGGCTATGGTCCTCTGGAATAGCAGCAAGTGATCTTAACCATTGAGCGACCTGTCCAGCCCCACGTCTTAACTTTTCTTTTGAAAGGAATGGTTTACAATACTCCAGGAGGTTGAGGCAGGAGCATCACCTAGTTCAGGGCCTGCCTGAACTACAGAGTGAGTTCAAGGCCAGCATGAACAATTTAGCAAGACCATTTGTAAGAGGGCCAGGGGTGAGCTCAGTAGTGGAGTACTTCCATATGTAAGGCTGTTTAATCTGTAGGACTACCTGAGGTGCGGTGGGGGGGGGGGCCCACGGGGCACGGGGGGGCCCCGCGGGGGCCGGGGGGGGGGGGGGGGGGGGGGGGGGGGGGGGGGGGGGGGGGGGGGGCACGGTGACTACATTCAAGTGGACCATCTGGACAAAGGCTCTAGCCTACATTTCACCCCCACTCTCTCCTCCCACTGCTTTTTGTTTGAGGCAGGCAGAGGTGAATAGGTTTTGTCAAACACTGAGCATCTTATTTTGCTAGCACCGTGGAGCTAGGGCATAGGTTTCTGTGACCCTGTGCAGTGTGCCCATGTTAAGGTACACAGGCAGCAGAGGGGAACCGAAGACGTAGGAAGGCACTCAAGGGTTGGGAGAACTCCACTGAGACACCGTTCCTACCAACTCAAAGAGAAGACAGTATCTAGAAGGAGACAGCCTGGGGCTGGAGAGATGGCTTAGTGGTTAAGAGCACTGGCTGTTCTTCCAGATGACCCAGGTTCCCAGCACCCACATGGCAGCTCATAACCATCTGTAACTCTAGTCCCAGGGGGTCTGACACCCTCTTCTGATCTTCAAAGACACCAGGCTCACACATGGTGCACAGCCATGCATGCAGGCAAACACCCATATACACAAAATCAATAAAAAAAATTTAAGGAGGAGACAGCTTTCTCTATGTGCCGCGCACTCATGGTGGGCTACTTCCATGTCACCTGCCATGACAGATGCCTGGCCTACCCTTAAGATTTCAGTCCCCAGAGAAAGGAAGAAGGCAGGAGCCCTGGTTGCTCTGGGTCCTCTATCTTCTCCCCTTCCCCAAAATATGAGCACGCGCACACACACACATACACACACACACTCACACACACTCACACACTCATGCTCACACACACTCACACACACACACACACACACACACACACACACACACACACACTCGGAAATTCCCCTTGCCTAGAATCCCCTTCCATAGCCCCAGCTTCCTTCTCCTGGCCCACTGTCTGTCTGACTAACCAGACTAGACTGCAGTTGCTTTAAGCTGAGCTAAAGAACCCTATAGTGAGATACACTGACATGGTCACTGAATTGTCCCTCCACCCCGAGAAGGTGAGTGCAGGGGTCAGCTAGCTAAAACACTCGGGATGGACCTACCAGGCACTGGAGTCCGCACATGACACAAGACATGGATTTTAACCCTCACTTCTACCTGAATGACAAGGACAGCCTGCTCGCCCTCCACAGACAGGAATATAGCACGGAGCTGGCTTCACCTACCCAGAGTCCTTCATGGGAACCGTGGGCTGGAGATTCTGGCCCCACTCCAACCTAAGGAGACTCAGTAGCTGAGGCTGGTGTGCACATGTGGAGTTGTTGCCCTGCCCACTCCAACAGCTGGCCACCCAAATGTCCCCCTGCTTTGCAGGATAGACTGAAGATGAGGGCTGTGGCTCTAAGCTTTGAAGCTTCGCCCTGTACTTCCTGCGCTCTGCAGAGGCTCAGCCTGCCTGAAGCAGCGCCTAGGAGCCACGCCCTCGGGCCTGAGGAGCACTCTTGGCTGGCTGTCCCGCCACCTCAGTAGCTGTTCTGAACCCCTTGCTCATTCCTGGTCCCTCTGGGTCCCCGCACCTTCAACTGGCCATTTGGTTCTACGATTGACACCCAAGGCTCTCTCACCAATGCCATGGGGTCCTGGGGCTCACTCAACATCTGGACCCTGAGAATACTTGAGGAGTCCTCTGCCAATTTTTCTGGAACTGCAGGGCAAGACTGGCTGCCTATTGACAAGGAAATGGAGGCACAGTGAGCTGGTTTCACAGACCCCGGAGTCCTACCACTAGTGAAAGGCTACTCACTGTGTGCAAAGAACCCAGGACAGCCCTCCCCCTCCGCGTGTGGCCTGAGTACACTCTGAGTCCTCCTGGGTAACAACACAGGTCGGTTGGTTTTTCTCACACAGGGCAGCTCAGCTACTCCACACAGAGCCCCCAATACATTTACCCAAAGACTCTCAGTAAATCTTTTTCATGATTTTGACCTCCTCGCTATGGTTTCTCTGTTTGGCTTGACAGTGTGGCACGCGCTAGCCCCAGCCTCGTCAAAAGCATTCTGTAAAAGAGGAAGGAATCTTACAGAAATAAAATGGACTGGTCAGCACTTGAGGAATTCTTTTGGCATCCCAGTCTGTGCAGAGCTCTGGAAGTGTGTGGAGCAGCTAGAGAAAGCCTCCAGCGCCAGCACGGTGCATGCTCCCTCCTGGGACATGTGCTCCTCACCCCATACCTCCGGCTGCCTGCGAGTGAAGCCACTCACTCTCACTGAACTCTTGGTGACTCAGTAAGCTGCCTGTCATAACAGAAGTGTTAGGAGTCAACACACCTGCGCCATTTGCTTTACACCAGAGACCACCACACACAACCAACACAGGCCGGTTGCTTTTTCTCACACGAACACTATGAAACAGGTAATATAGTTTTTCCCAGTTTTACAAATGGGGAAATGAGGGTCAAAGAGGGTGAGTAATCTGCCAAGAGTGACAGAGCTTTGAAGCTGCAAAGCCAAGACAGTCTGAGGCAAACTGGTCCCTCCACACACCCCCACAACCACCACTGAACCCCCCTCCCGCCACTTCTTGTAAAGGAGGCTATTTTTGGAATGGTGATACCTTAACTTCAAGGGGAACGAGGGGCCACCAGGACTGAACCTGCTGTGGGGGCCACTGTTGGCCTGACAACATAAGATCCCAACTCTTTTCTAGAATGATCTTTTTTGTTTTGGCCAGGGAGAGTTAAAATCGCACTCTAACCACTCAGTGGTCTCTGCTAGCCTTTCCTCCTTTGCCTCCTGCCTCAAGAATGGACCGGTGGTGGAGGTTGGGATGCCACTAAAGAAAACCAGGTCCACACTGGAGTCCCTGTATTTGTAAAGCTGAGGCAGGAGGGTTTCTTGGCATTTGAGACCAGCCTGGGCTACACAGTGCGCTCCAAGCCTAGCCTGAGACTCTTCCAAAAGAAAACACACACACACACACACACACACACACACACACACACACACACACACGGAGACAGACAGACACAGACAGACAGACAGACAAACACAGACAGGGAGGAAAGTGGGGGAGGAACAGCCTGGACACAAGCTATCAAGTATCTAAAAGCACAGGCAGGCAGAATTTTTAGGAAGTGGGATATAATGGCAAAAATAGGAAGCTTACCAGGCTGTGGGGAGGGGGCCCAGCCCCACAGCGGCAGCAGTTGTAAATCTGGGTGTCCCTGTCCCTACTATCCCAACCCATTCATGAGCTTACATCCAAGGTCTAGCTCTGAGGCATCATGGTAGCACACAAGATGCCATGGGTAATCAACACATACTGGAAGCAATGAAAGGGGGATAGGTTTTCTGTCTCAGGATAGACCCGAGACTTCCCTAAACTCCTGCACATGTGACTGCAGGAAGCCCATAGCAGGCCAGGAAGGCTGCGGATGTCCCATCTGGCTGCCTTCACAGCCTACAGGGAGAAGCACTTCAAGAGTCACCCATGCCCTTTAAGTAATGAAGGGGGCTCTCAACAAACTTCCCCCAAGCCTTCAGTCCCCTGTCTCTTCCCCCTTACTGCACACAGAGGGCAGTGGTAACTGGATTCCCCATAAATGAGTCATGTGTGCGAAGGAGAGGATCCAGGTTGTCACACCCTTTATTCAGAGGTGACACACACACACACAGACAGGGCCCTGAAAGTCGAGAAATTCCACCAGAATCAGTGGGTCCAAGAACACCAGAGAAGGCGAGGGGACGTTTACTCTCTTGTCTCGCCAGCATGGAGGTGCTGGCGGAGGCTGCCTGGCACCCTCTCATCTTTGCTCACCTTGTCCCAGGGAAGACAGCTGTCCGCCTTCAACAGACAGGGGCAGCTTTGGTAATGCTTCCAAGTCCGCCACCAAGCCAGGCACCCACATGAGAGGACAGAGGACAGAAGCAGAGCGGCCGCTGGGAGGATGCTTGTGAAACCACAGCGCCCTGGGCTGCATCGAAAGGCGAGGGGCAAATGCACCCTCTAACCCTCAAGGCCTCCTCTAAGCAGAGGGCACGAGGGACCCTTGAGCAGTTGAGGTATTTTGGGGTCTTCCTGCCTTCCAGGATCCCAGTTACCTGCTTGTTGTCTCACTGATAGCTGTGTCCACTAAGCCACCAGCCTGCATGTGTTTCTTTTCAGAAGTTTATGACAAGCTGGCAGGCCGATACTACCAACACCCCTCTGGTAGGGATAGGGAAACTTGAAGTTCAGGTACAGGGAATACCCCAAGGTCATGCACACGTAACACACACACACACACACACACACACACA
>JADRCD010206050.1:63148-78483 GCA_019843815.1 Montemys delectorum | reverse complement strand
AATAAGAGCATAAAATTATAAAAAGATTGTAGTTAACTGTGAAAGACCAGGAAATGCTCTCAACTGATGAGCAATCTTTCTACCCTTGATGTTTCCATATATGACCACTAATAAAAATATTTATGAAATTAGCATATCAAATACTCAAGAAATAAATTTAAAGGGGTTCAATATTATTACAAATAAGAAAAATATCAGCTATACAATGTATATATATATATATATATATATATATATATATATATGAGAAAAACTAAATGGGCTCAGCAGGTTGCATTTATATATCTCTATATACATGTACATGTAACATTAATAATTAAAGAAAAAAAAGAAAGGATAATAAATGAAATTTAAACAATGGTGGGGATATTTGATCACATTTGTAAAACACATGACTGTTCTGGAAAAACCTTGTGGTGTGGCTTAGTCCTAACACACATCTTTAATCCAAGAGCTAAATAAAGTCAAGAGGCAGAAAATGGACTCAGCTGATAGGGAGTGAGCACAAGTAAACAGAAAGCAAGGTCTTTGAGTTGAAGGGTATGTAAGAAAGTGTGGAGAAGGAAGGAGAAGGAGCTTTTTCCTTCAGGGACCTCACTTGGTAGAGTAGGAAGATCAGCTGGGTGCTTTCTCAGCCTCTTTAACCTTGCAGGCTTTCACATCAGCAACTGGCTTCTGAGTCTTCATTGGTAAAATAGGACAGCTGAGCATTTTGTTTTTAAAGAAAAACTGGATGACTTTGAAGTAGCAGAAGGAAACCGTTGGTGAGCAGGATATTGTAAGGATGGATTGAACATGCATTTATTTATAAATGCATGAAATGTCTTAATGACACCCATTAGAATGTACAATTAATACATGTTAATAACAAGGAAAAAATCTAGGTTTGTAAAGTGGTTCTAGTATTTGTTTATGAGAATATAAATGTCTGTAAGAATGAAACACTGGATCCTCACAAAACGTCACTCTCTTAGGCTAAAGAAAAAACCCATTATGATACATTCAGCATTCAGAATGTTGGCAGGCAGTTCAGTTGATTATAGACATGTCTTTCACCATACCCCACACTAATCTAAGCATGAATACTTATAGTCCAGAGGCTATGAAGAAACTTTCCCCTAGATTACAGTATGTTTACATCACTTCAGAGATCTTTGGAGAATATGGAGTAGAGCATGGGAAAGAACTGTTCCCTCCAGATAGCAGCACTATCACTGTTTGCAAGGTCAAATCTGTCACAAAGGCTGAGGGTGTTAATAACAAAAGGACTCCCATATTTAACCCATGACCCTTAAGGCTATTTATCCTTCTTCATTCTTTGAAGTTTCATAATGATCTTCAGTAAGTCAGTGCCATGGGGTTTAAGCTTTTTTGCTTTCACAGTATGTGAGAGTGATTAAGAGCCTTGGTTGTCATTTTAACACAATCTACCATCCCTTGAGAAGAAAGACTTCCTAAATTATTTCATGGATTGGGTTGGCGTGTGGGTAATGCTATGAGGGATTCTCTTACTTTGGTTAATTGAGGTAGGTAGACACAGCCTGAATGTGGGCAGTATATTTCCTAGGCTGTGTCTTGAATGAGAAGGAGAGCTAGTTAAGCATTGGCATGTACACATGCTCTGCTTTCAGTTTATGATAGATTACAAGTGGCTAGCTTTTCGGCTACAAGGACTTTTCTATTACAGTGGACAGTAACCTGACACTGTTCTGAAGTAAACCTTTGGAGAAAAAAAAGAGATGTTTTACCATAGCATCTGGACCAATACCTAAAAGAGTAAATAGAATTTCATGACTTGAGGGAGTTTGCATTTGTATACAGGTACTAGTGGAATCTGAATAAAAGGTTCCTGTCCTGGTTCATCAGTTAAAACATAAGGAAATTGCAAGTTAGGATCACATTAAAACATGACTGTAACAATGACAAGATTTCAGTGGGTTGATGGTTGACCATTGGGAATTGGATAATCAATCAAGGAGCTCATCCCTGTACATAGCTTATTCTCCTACTATCAGCATCAATTGCTGAGCTGTAGTTCTTCATGTAGGTTTGGGTTCATGTGAAAATCTCTCTATCCACATTGCAGAGGTTTCATGGGTTTAGCTTCTCTGTCACATCTAGAAGACATTATCCTGCAGTGGTATCCTCGTTCTCTGGCTTTTTATTACCTATCAATCCCACTTCTCCCATGTTTCCTAAGCACCTGACCAAGGACAACACCAGTAGACATGCTAACATGACAGGGAAAACTCATAATTCCTCACCCATTGACAAGTATAGACAGACAAAGGATGCTGATGGTGAGAAAAGTAGACTTTGCTCATGGAAGAGAATCCTAATTCATTACATAGTACCAAGGCTTTAGCATCATTAGCATGAAAACATGTATATGTAACATTCAATAAATGTGGCAGGCTGTATATTTGAATATATATATATATATATATATATATATATATATATATATATATATATATATATATATTGCATTTGCATTTATGTACCAATTAGAAGCAATGAGGAGTGTGGGCATGGGAGGATAAGGGGAAAAATAGAAAGTTTGCAATCATATTTTAATAAAAAGATATATAAATGTTCAAGTGTATTTGTGGTATACTGTACTGTTAGGAGTATAATGTATGTTTCAATATTGCAATGATTCTTCTCAATCATAGGAACTTGGGTTACTTATTATGGGCTTGTTATTTTACTTTTGTGATCAGCAGGTAGGTGGGAGACCACACCATTTCCTAGTGATCATGGCAGTACTAAATAAGAATAGCAACCTAAAGTATCTGGTACAATAATAGGTACATTAGCAAATGCTCAAATATTATAGCACCCTTTTGACAAAAGTTTTGAGTTTTATACATGTACCATTCCCTAAAAATGATTGATTTCTCTCCAAGTTCAGGATTTTCATCATTTACCACATTATTTCAAGTATTTCCAGTTTTTGTCTCACTGCAAAGAGAGATAAAATTGAAAGACTGGTGTTTGTTCTCACCTCAATCCACCTTATAAGACAGTTATGGTTTTTCGTGAAACTCAATGTTTCACATTTATTTTAATAATAGTAGTCTTTACCCTAGAGAACAGAGCTATTTTACATTCCAGAGTAAAAGTACATTTCCAAATATGATATAAATGGCATAATAAAATTCATCAATCTGGGAATAAATTCTGGGTACTTTCCAATATGATGTTTATACCTGTGCCATTTATATCTATGCCAACATATATTACAAACAGTTAACATGGGAACAATGTGTTTGCATCATGGTGAGGGATAAATGTAAAGTCAGTTTATGAATTTCCATGCATCCTGAGTTTTGTTGTATGTCAAGACTACAAAAATACCATGTCTTTCTTCCCACTCTGGTATTTAACATTTCCTGATTGTTTGCCACATAAAAACTTTCAAAGGCAAAGACAAATTTTTAAAAAATCTGGTATGCAAACAGTTATCAAGATGAAATTTATTTTCTGTTTTTGGTGCAGTCTACTATTTTGAATGTAATTGGCAGCTGGAGAAAGCTTTTATAAGCAAACATGTTCTCTCATTTTAATTAAATGTCAATAAAAATTCAATGTCAGCATAGTTACAGAAATATAGGATTTCATTAAGTCAATCACAAGCTATAAAACCAGGAGTTTATCATCATCTAAACCAATTTGAGTAGTAGCTAGTAGTATCATGACCTGAGTCAGGGCATCTTAGAATCTAGCAGTGGTAAATGGAGTCCCATATTCTCTAAGGAAGCTTGTAAAAACTGTAGATTTGCAGATGCTGTTGAAATAGGAGAATTCTGGAATCTACAATTAAGTATGCTTCCCAGCTCATATTTATGCAGATTAGAATTTATTTGAAAGCTGCCCCATCCTTGAATAGCTTAGGTCCTGGAACCCTGACTAAGGAAACAAAGAAATCACACACACAGTCTCTCTCCCCTTCTCCCTCTCCCTCTCCCTTTCCCCTTCCCTCCCCCCCCCTCTCTCTCTCTCTCTCTCTCTCTCTCTCTCTCTCTCTCTCTCTGTGTGTGTGTCTCTGTCTCTCTGTCTCTCTCTCTCACACACACACACACACACAAACACACACACTAGGAAGAGGGAGGAGGGAAGCAGCGGGGAAGAGGGGAGAATGGAAAGAAGAGAGGAGGAGGGAAAGGTGAAGGCAAGGAGAACACTATCATGGACATTTTCTTATACACTCCGTAAATATTTGTAATCAGACATAAGGCAGGTATTGTCATCCCTTTCATCAGGGAAGGGCTTTGATACTTCTGTAAGCCTGAAGCATTGAGGTCCTTAATGTAGCTATGCCCATACCAAACAATACACACTCACTGGAGGCTTCATTCACTTTCAGAGAGAGCTTTATTAATAGATTTGCAACTACTTAGAATTAGAAAGTCCCAAACCTGCTCTTGAGTTGCCAGAAAATTTTTCCTGAGTCAAGTTTTGTTAGATTCCCTATACCCATGTTTCATGAGTATGCTGAACAACTAAGATTATTGTTTTCAAAATGGTTAACTGGGTATCATTTGCTACTTCTTGATCCCATCTCATTTTTATGCTTCAGACCATGTCTCTTTCTTCCTGTTCCACCTCTGTCTTTAGTGCTGTTCTGTATCTTTTATGCATAATCACATAATCCTTCTGTTAGCCATTGGTTTAATCCTTCAGTGGTAAAAGATCATGAAAAGCAGAGACAAATGAGTCTGAGGCCAATGTCTCTCCATAATTTCCCAATCTTTTGTTCCACATCTTAAAGTGGAAGAACTACTTGTTAGTCCCAAGAGTGCATTGCTTCTAGGAAATACTATACCACAAACCTAGGTGTTGATCATGAAACTGCCATTCATCTGAAATGAAGAAGAGCTACAGATGACAGAGGAGACTTTCCCTTTCAGAAGTCAGAGCAGTAAAACTCATGGTTGTCACACACGGGCATGAGGATCAATAAAAGAGCACATTTAAGTAACTAACCTAGAGATCATGTCTAACTCTGCAGAGAACCAATGATGGCAGACTTATTGGAGTACCTTGAGGCTTATCATGATTGTGATAAGAAAAAGTTTCTTCTAAATTATTTCCATTAGGAAAAAAATTATCTTCAAATCAAATTTGAGGATGTCACTATCTGTCATGTTGCTGTTTGGCTGGCCTACCTATGAACTAAAGGAAAATTCAATGTGAAGCAAAAACCCATCCATATTTAAGCATTCTAAAGCAAAATATACAGGAATGATAAACCATAGCCTATTTTATAAGAAGGGAAGTTCAACTGTAGGAAGTCATGAAAAGATACCCCTGAAATATTGACAGGGAACCACACAAAATGTTTAAACCTCAGAATCAAACAAAATATGTTCTGCAGGGGTCTTAAAAATGATGAAACTGATCTCTGCCAATCCCTAAGCAAGAAAGTAAAGCCAATAGAATCCATCCTCTCAGCCCACAAACTGTCCTGTCCTCTTCCCTTTGATGATAATAGCAGTCATAATAAACATAATGCCCACTCAATAGCAAGCTCCTTCAAGAAAACCTAAAATGATGATCTGTTCTGGAGGTTAAAGATCTTCAGTCATAGAAAGCAAGTAGAATAAATATCAGAAAAAATGGATATATTTTACCAGCTAAACTATGTCCTTCAAGCCTATGAAGATCTCCAGTTGAAGACTTAGCTCCTGTGAAAACCACTCTTCAGTAGGGAACATGAAAAATCTTACGGTTACAATCTTTTATCTATGGAGCAGGCATTAATGTAGCTGACAGCACAATTATTCACTGTACTTGAAGAGTGACCTAAATTAGTCACATTATGCTCTATTGTTGAGCCCAGACTCCTCAAACATTCCTTTCCATCCCCAAAATACATGTAAAAATATGAAAAATGAACTGTAGGTTTTAAATGTTATTTTAAAGAAATGTTTTTCATGGATAACTATCTATTCTTATAGAATAATATATTTGTATGTAATTGTTACTTTAGGGAAAGATTAGTTTTGATTACTGATGATTTCCTGCACACTCTCTGGGTAGTATATGCATATATGATATTGAGAAAAGTAGTTACAGTAGAATAGTGTTTGCTAAATATTTATGAAGGCAATTTACTAAGAGCAGTTTGTTAAGTAGGAAATAAATTTGGATCATGTTGAGTTGAGGTTTTCTGAGTCTTTTTTGATCCCTCTTTGTTTTTCTATAATTCTCCAGGTACTTTTGCTATCATCATTTTTCTCAGAAATCTGACTTCTGCCTTCAGTGGAATTGTCCTTGTGAGAGCAATTGACTTTCTGAAACAGACCTGCAGAATTGTTGGTAGACACATTTACTCTAGGTACTTGACACTCTTGTCTCCTGCTTTTCCCCACATTTCTCTAATGGCTACTTTGGGTTTTGCTGGTTTGTTTATTTTCGGTTTTTATTTTACTTTTATGCTGATCTTTGAATCTGCTTACTTCTCAGAAGTGATCATCATTTGCCACGTTTGCTTGCTTCTCTTCTTACAATCATGTATTTCTGCTTTGCGAACCAATCACATGAGGTCATGCACCTCACATGGTGTCAAGAGGCGGTAGATGACCCATGGTGGCACAGCTAGAGCTCTGAAGCTACCATGCATAATCATTCACAGAGAGAAAAATGACTCAGGGGAAGGCAACAAACAAGTAGGATGACAATATTTCTCATGATTTGGGTTTTTAAGCCTTGAAAGATCTCTTTACAGAGGAAAGAAAGGAACAAGGGATTAAAATGGAGCAAGGAAAGGGAGATGTCCTGCTTGGCAGTAGGAAGCATCCAGTTTTCAGGTTAGTAGAGGTATCTATAGACTTTAGGGTCTAAACTGTTCCATGGCTTCTCAAATGCCATACCCCCATCATTTTTTTTTCATTGTTTCAGTCTCAAAAATTAAAATACTCTAACAAATATGTCTGTGTGTTATTTAATCACTTCTTTCTCAGGACCTACTCTACTCTTTAAATTTGCTCATTCTTATATGCACTTGGGAGGACATTGTTATCCATGTGAAATCTCCAGAAAGATTTTACACATCTTAGAAAACAATATATTCCAAATTTATGTTAATTTTTCTTCACAATGTTTGTGGCCTAGTCAGTTTTCCTTGATGGTGCTATCTACCCTGTTTTCTGATAAAAATATTCTAAGAATGGACATTCCTAATCTGTGTATTTTTTTCTAGTACTCATTTAGATTAAACAAATCCAAATGGCCTTAAAATGTATGATAGTACTTACAAACCAATTTCAGTAATTTCAAACATTTTTAACTGTTAGAATTTACATTAATTTTATTTTGTTATAATTAGAATCATAGCATCAGCTAATTTTTTTTAAATTACACAAAGACTGATCATTCAACATTTATTCAAACTAAGATGAGCTGCTAAATTTGTCATTCAGTCAGGAATATTTAACTATACCATACTGTGCCTTCAGATTCCTAGAGAATAAGTGCCATGTCTATGTTGTCTGTATGGACAGCTACTCTGTTCTTCTTAGAATTACTTTGCCTTCACTGAATGGTTTAAGAAACTGGGGCAGCCATTTTAATAGTTTTCTGTTTATAGAGCCCTGTGGTATATGCAGGCTCACAGAAGAACATACATCCTATTAACCACCTTCAGGTGTTCTACTTTATATCTGTCTCTGCCCTCCTGAAAATTTTATTACCAAAGCCCCAGTATTAAGTATATTATTTGGAAACATTTAGGTAGTCATTGATTAAAAATTGGGTTTTTTTCTTAAATGGGATAGTGGAACATCATTTACTCTCTTTTTTTTTCTTTTGTAATTTCTATTCACTTGGCCTTATACTTATTTTGTGCCACTGTATCACCAAAGCAACTGGCCATTCCCACCATGAAAATAGATTCATAAATACAGAAGTCACAATAAGACTTTGTGTAATATAAGATGACTAATTGACAGAGTAAAGGGAAGTAGACTGAGATGACTCTTTGGATTGCTTCTTGGCTAGATAAATTGATAGTACAGTTGAATAATATACATAGAAATTATTGTCTATGGCATTATGTCTACTATGGATTTTGTAAAAAGTAATTTTCTGCTCCTCTATGACATTTATCTTCAGTTATTTCATATCTATTGGTTACTTGTCATTTTCTGTCTAGCCTGTATAACTCTTGCTTTTGATCATATAAAATATAAGAATCTCATTTATAGATCTTACATTTCAATTAAGGAATGTTTAGTCATTTCATATATTAGTTTCTGTAGAGCTGCTGTAGTTATTTTTTCTATAAAGTAAAAAAAATGGATTACATATAATAACAAGATACAACCTCCAACAAGCAGAGTGAATTTCATGTATTAAATAAAAAATGAAGCATTAATAATAAATTTTGTTGGCCCCATTATTTTTAAAATGAAAAATTATTCATAGTAAGATATGAAAACAACTTGTGAAACTGACACAACTGTGTACTTAAAACATTTTCTCTAATAAAAGGAATGATATAAAAGGTTAATCTGTTCAGAATGTAAAGAGAAATGCTTAACATGTGCAAAGCAAATTATAATAATGAGGTGAAGAAAATCAACTATTTATATACCTATGTAAAATAACTTAAAAAGATGTTATAGATACTTCATTCTTTCACAAATTATTAAAAGTGTGTGTCTATGTAAACATCAGCAGTTTGTAACTTTGTAGTGATTTCTGCCTTGCTGTAGAAACTCTTATGTGGCCTTCTTAAACATTCATTTCTACACTGTCAGATGGTCTGTTTTATTTAATCATGATGGTTCTCTTATGGTTGATTTTTATTATTTACTTTTTAATTTACATTTCACATGATATTCCCCTTTCTGGTTTCCATTCCACAAACCTACCATCCCATCTGCCCTCTCCTCCCTTGGCTTTGCCTCTGTGAAAGTGCTCCCCCACCCACTCACCCACTCCTGCCTCACTGCTCTAGCATTCCCACTATGCTGGGCATCAATCCTCCACCGGACCAAGGGCCTTTCCTCCCATTAAGGTCAGACTATCCTCTGCTATGTAAGTATCTGGAGCCGTGGATCCTTCATGTATACTGTTTGGTTGGTCGTTTAGTATAAGCAGCCTGAAACATTCTACCAGAGAATTACAACTGATAAACAATTTCAGTAAAATGGCTGAACATAAAATTAGCTCTAACAAATCTGTAGCCTTACTTTACTCAAATAATAAACGGGCTGAGAAAGAAATTAAGGAAATAACACATTTGACAATAGTCAAAAATAATATAAAATATCTACTCTATTTACTCTAATATTTACTCTAACCAATCAGTGAAAAATCTATATGACAAGAACTTCTAGTCTCTGGAGTAAGAAATCAAAGAGACCTCAGAAGATGGAAATATCTCCCAATGCTCATTGATTGGCATGATTAACATAGTAAAAATGAGCATCTTACCAAAAGCAATCTACAGATTCAATTCAATCCCCACCAAAATTCCAACTCAAGAGCAATTCTCAAATTCATCCCAGGATAGCCAAAACTATTTTCAGCAATAAAAGAACTTCTAGGAGAATCATCATCCCAGACCTCAAACTGATACAGAGAAATAGTGTTCAAAGCCACATGGTATTGGTATAGAGGCTGACAGATCAATAGAAAAGAATTGAAGACCCAGAAATAAACCAACACCTATAATCCCTTGATCTTTGACAAAGAATTCAAAACCATCCAGTGGAAACAAGACAACATTTTCAACAAATGGTGCTGGTTCAACTGCTGGTCAGCATGTAGAAGGATGCAAATTGATTGATTCTTATCTCCTTGTACAATGCTCAAATCCAAGTGGATCCAGGATCTCCACATAAAACCAGATACACTAATTAAGGATGAAGTAGAGAATAGCCACAGATACATTGGCACAAGAGAAAATTTCCTGAACAGAGCATTAGTAGCTTAGGCTCTAAGATCAACTATAGACAAATAGGACCTCACAAAAAAGCTTCTGTAAAGCAAAATGCAATGTCAATAGGACAAATGGCAACCCAAAGATTGGGAAAAGATCTTTACCAACCCTACATCTGATAAAGGGCTAATATCCAAATTATACAAAGAACTCAGACTCCAGAGACCAAATAACCCTATTAAAAATGGCTTACAGAGCTAAACAGAGTTCTCAACTGAGGAATCTCAAATGGCTGAGAAGCACCAAAAGAAATGTTAGTCATCAGGGAAATGCAAATTAAAATGACCCTGAGATTCCTTCTCACTCCAATCAGAATGGCTAAGATCAAAAACGCAGGTGACAGCAGATGCTGGCAAGACTGTGGAGAAAGAGGAACATTTCTTTGTTGGTAGTGGTATTGCAAGTGGGTACAACCACTCTGGAAATCAGTTTGGCGGTTCCTCAGAAAAAGGACATAGTACTACCTAAAGACCCAGCTATACCAAGCCTGGGCATATAACCAAAAGAGGTCGCAACAAATAACAAGGACATATGCTCCACTATGTTCATAGCAGCCTTATTTATAATAGCCAGAAGCTGGAAACAACCCAGATGTACCTCAACAGAGGAATGGATACAGAAAATGTGGTACATTTACACATGGACTACTACTCAGAGATTATAAACAATGACTTCATGAAATTCACAGGCAAATGGATGGAACTAAAAATTACCATCTTGACTGAGGTAACCCAGATATTAAAGAACACACACGGTGCATACTTAGTGATAAATGAATATTAGCTCTTAAATTATTTTTATTGGTATCCTTATCAATGAATTATATTCAGATTTTCCTAATGTGAACTTTAATGAAAAATAAATCATATTGTATTTACTTTACATCTTGCTTCTTTAGTTCAAATTATATTTTTAAGACACATATAATATTGTGGTCTTTATGTTTTTATGATATGATACCATAACATCAATAATATAATTATATATTATATAGGTGATAAATATTTGATCTTTTCATTTCATTTAATTCATGAATTACATATTTATCTGTCACCTATGTATCGTCTATCTATATATTCATGTATCTATGTATGTATGTTTGTATGTATGTTTCTATCATCTTTGTATGTCTATGTATGTATCTCTCTATGTATGTATCTATTTATATATCATCCATCATTGTGATAGATTCTTTTTATGTAGTCTAGTTCTTACAATCCCTTAGTCTTGCTTTTGGAATCTTTGGATTATAGATCTGTAAATCTGTGGTCAGTTATATGTCATGCATTTATGCATATTTTGCATATATATGAATATCAGATTATCTAAAACATTCATCCAAGTTATAGCATAGTACCCAATAGATTATTGTCACTATCATTTCTCAGGTAACTAGAACATGAAATTATATATAGATATATCTTTAATTATTATTGTACATTTATTTTAAAGTAGTTCAAAGAAAAGACTATATTTTCTCTGCATAATGCTGTGATTGGTAGATTGTTCTTGTGATTGTGCAGCCAAAGCTCTCTATACCTGGATAGAGATGTAATGAGATAATAAATTAGTGAAGAGATATAATGAAGTTTCACTTATAAGTGGATATAATCATAATGCCACAATCAATCAATCAATACCAATGGGATTATTCTTACATCTTTTAGATACTTTAAATTTGCTAATAAAATATCTTGAGGCTTAGAAGAAAGGTTGGTGATTAAGAATGCTTGCTGCTCATGAAGACCAGAGCTCGATTCCCAGCTACTATGATAGGTGGATCATGACCATTTTTACTTCCTGCCATAGATAATCTAACTTCCTCTTTTGGCCTTTGCTGTTCCCTATGCACTCACACACACACACAAACACACACACACACACACACACACACACACACACCACACATACACACACACACACACACACACACCACACACATACACACATACACACACACACTCACACAGACTTAAATAAAAATAAATCTTAAAATAGTATGTAATTAATGACTTAGACTATTTCATAATCCACATTGTGACGTTTAAAAATTGTTTAACATGAAATAATATTCATACAATAATATTTTCAGTTTCATATGGCATTTGATCATTTGAAGACTGACAATAAAATGCTCCAAATAGTTTTCAGTATAATTCAGGTGCTTAAATTTATGTTTATTATAAATTTCCATCATCAAAAGAACTATCAATCAAATTATTTTATATTATAGTAGAATCACTTTGACTTTGACATTTGTATTTTTATCTTGATAAGTATTACATAATATTTAATTGATCTGTCTGTTGAGAAACTTGACAGCTTGTTGGATGACTTAATTTAGCATAATTCTTCCATTTTATCTATGAATATATATGTATATGAAAATAGTGAAATTATCATTCAATTTTCAATTTGTCATTATACAGTGTGGAAGACAAGGGATATGGACCATTGGTTAAAGCACTAGAACAGAAACTGAGACTGGTGTCCAGATGCCCAAATCTCAGACAAAAGAAAAAATAGATATCATGGCTACCTGTAATTTCAATATTCTGGATGTAGTAAAAGGCATGTCTATAGCAAGACGACTCTCTGGGATTTGTGTGGCATGTTAAGTAAGAGACACACACATACATGCACATATACTACAAACACATAAAATGCATAACAAGTAGCACTTAATATTTAGTAATATGTTTATGTTAATTAAGTTCTGTTTACTTTGTCAAAGTATTATTGTCTGTATGTGGTTTTCTTGAAACCTCTGAACATTTACCAATGTAGGGATAATATTTACATGCACTGTGTGAGGATGAGTCTCTGTTCTTCCTTTCCTGACTAAAGGACCCTCTGACTGGTTCAAATAAAAAGCTTATGTCCTCTAGCAAAATGCAGAATAGAAGGTGTGATATCTAATAAAGAAAGAGTAACACTGGAAAGGTTCCAGGCCTGTGAAATTCACCACCAAGAAGTCAAGGAAATCAGATAAATGAGACTGTGAGGAGGGGTAATCAGCCATGTGGCTGAACTTAGACTAATATAAAAGCGATAATTGAGTTATGAACTAGTTGAGAACAAGAGAAGGCTGGCGAATGTGCAAGGCACATAAGAAAGGGGGGGGAAGGATATCTTTCATCAGAAATTATTCAATGAGTAGACAATAGACACTGTAATCTCATAAGACAAACTTGCATCTTCCTCTGAAAGTACAAAGCTTGGAAAGGATGATACAGAAAAATATTTGAGTTTTGAGTTGACAATTGATTATATGTAATCATTTCAAAATGTTTTAAAAAGCAAGTAAACAACTTTCTTCAACATGTTTTAAAGTTTTCAAAAGCTACTAGTAAAAATGTGTATATTAACATTAAGTATAGATTCATTCCCTATACGTGAAGAAGCACTCATTACCATAATAGTCTTATAACTCTAATTTGAAAACCATGCAACTCAAATGATGCATTTCTTTACTAGGCATTTTGAGAATTAATTTATATAAATTAAAATTAAGTATTCAGTAAAATGGTCGTGTCATTATTTTTTTTCTTTTTCTTTTTTCTTTCTTTCTTTATTTCTTTTTTTTTTTTTTTTTGTTGTTGTTGTTGTTGTTCTTTTCAAGGCAGGGTTTCTCTGTGCAGCCCTGGCTGTCCTGGAACTCACTTTTTATACCAGGCTGGCCTCAAAATCAGAAATCTGCCTGCCTCTGCCTCCCAAGTGCTAGGATTAAAGGCATGGGCCACCACCACCTGGCTGTCATTACTTATCAAAAAGTGAGAAACCAAATCACAGCATAAACTTTCTAAATACTCAGTGAAATAGCTAGCATTAATACTATTTATTTATTTAGCATTCTGTGACAGAGTCTCTCTACATGGTGCAGGCTGGCCATAGACTTACTCACCTCCTGCTTTCACCTTAATACTGGCATCTCAGTCTTACAACATCATACCTGGATAACAAAATCTTTAATTCCAGATCTGTGGTTGGTAAATGAAGAAACAGAATGTCGCTCATGGCTAGTACAGAGGCAAATGGCATTGCAGTGTTCAAAATAAAGCTACAACTTGACATGAAGGTTCATAAATGTCACCGACTATCTACATTCATGCAGTTGAAACAAAACTACATATCCTAGTTTGCTTTCTGTTTTTATTACGGAACACAATGACCAGAAACAAAATGGATGTGAAACGATTCATTTGGCTTAGACTGCCAAATCACAGTTTATTGTTGAGAAGATTCAGAACAGGAACACAAGCAGAGGAAGAAGTAGGACGAATGGAGGAAGGCTTGCAGCCTTTCTGCATCCTCAGCCAATTCACTTATATTAAACAGAACTGACAGCCCACAGGTGCTATTGCCTACAATAGGATGCCCTGTATATAAATTATTAATCAAAAGACTACCTCAGACATGCCCATATGCTGATCTAATGGATGCAGTTCCTAACTGTTGTTCTCTTCTGCCCTACCTGGGCCTCTAGTTTACGACACATTAACAAAACAAACAAAACTCAAAAAGCTAACCGGTATACAACACGTTCACATGTTTATTTAGCTATTATTACAGTGGTGATATTTAGCCACACACATTTTTTCATATTAATCTCTCTAGTTAATACAAAAAAAAAATAAGGGATGCATGAACTGTGGAGGACAGCAAATTACAACTGACTAGCAGAATAATTGATTTTGTTTTCATTAATATAGATCATTCAGCTATTTCCTTGAGAGTTTGATTTAATAAAGGAAGTCATCAAAACATAACTGGTAAATATCACTAGACAATGTAACCTGAATTCCTGCTCTTGTATCTTTTAAAATCTATGTTTTAAACTGTAACTATGCCAGATATATTTTATTGTAGTAAATATAACTAACCAAGAATTTGCCATTTTAACCATTTTATAGTATGCAAGGAGATAGTATTTAGTAAATTTATAATGCTATGAAGCCATCATTTCCAGAACTCAAATATTTTCATTGTACCTAAGACAATTTCCCCCTTGATAAATATCAATTCTTTAAAAGAATGAAAGAACTTTTCTATAACTATCTCTATGTATTTTCATAATCTAGAGACTACAAACTGTGATGCAATATAGGTAACATTTATACATGCTTATCTTATTTTAAAATATGTTTTTTTAAAACAACATGTTTATTATACCTTTTCACAAACAATTTTGTTGACTCTTCCCAAGCCTGATCCTGTTACTCATGTTTTTAACCCTCAAGTATACTAAACACCCACTATTACTTATTTCACATTTTGTTTGGGTATTTGTGTATTTTCAGGTGTGTGTGTGTGTGTGTGTGTGTGTGTGTGTGTGTGAGAGAGAGAGAGAGAGAGAGAGAGAGAGAGAGAGAGAGAGAGAGAG
>JADRCD010206050.1:0-63138 GCA_019843815.1 Montemys delectorum | reverse complement strand
AGAGAGAGAGAGAGAGAGAGAGAGAGAGAGAGAGAGAGAGAGAGAGATGAATGAATGAGGGGTTGCAGGAATGTCCCCTTTGGTTAACTGTTCTACAGTAGACCCAAAGATACTTCATACTATCTTATAACTCAATGTTATAGGACAACAAATTTCTGATAGCCAGAGCATCTATAGACACACACAAGCACACACACACACATAAACACATAGGCACACACACAGAGGAAGAGACAGAAAAAGAAAGAAGACAAAAAAAGAAAGAAATAGAGAAACTAATCTCACATAAAATTCAATTGAAAGCTAGGATTTGTGGTGGAGAGAGAAACAGACAGAGACAGAGAGGCAAACACAGAAAAACAGAGAGAAACATACAGAGAGACAGAGAAACTTTAGGACTCTTGAAATATCTCAATATATTATTTCCATGGATACATTTTTCTGAAAATTTATAACTTCACTTTTCTTTATAGCAGAATAGCATCCTATTAAGTATGTGAACAACATTTAATTATCTCTTTATAATCCATTATTCTATTCTATCTTTTTTACAGATGTTTGACTGCTTCTGGCAATTGTGACTAGAACAAAAATGAACCTGGATAAGCAGCTATCACTGTGGTAGGATATCCAGTCCTTTGGGGATATGCACAAGAGTAGAGTAGCTGTTTTTGGTAGTACTATTTTGAGTTTTTTTTTTTTTTTGAGAGTTCTCCACTTTGATTTCCTTGGTGTCTTCACCAGTTACACTCCCAAATACAGTGAATAAGGGCTTCTTTCCCCCAACACACACTTTTAGCAGCATTCCTTTCTTGGTAAGAGCCACTTACCATGGAGTGAGGTGGAACATAAGAGCAGTTTTATTTACATTTAGCTTATGCCTAAGAATGGTGAGCAAGGTCACCTGTATTTTTTCATCTAAGAAATGTCTACAATACAGCTTGAGGTTAGGGATGGTGATACTTCCAGAAGTTCTTTTATTATATAGGCTTGTTTTAGTTTTCCTAGTTTTTTTTCCACACGAAGTAGAAAATCGTTCTCTGTAGATTGATAAAAAATTTTGTTAGAATTTTGATAGGAATTTCATTGAATCCGAAGATTGTTTTGGTAAGATAGTCATTTTCACTATGTTAATCCTACTAATCAATGGGTATGGGAGATTTGTCCATCTTCTTCAATTTCTTTCTTCAGAGACATTAAATTCTTGTCAAGAGCTGCGCCATAATATTTTATACTATTTGTGGTAATTCTGAAGGGTGTTATTTCCATGATTTCTTGCTCAGCCTACTTATCATTTGCATAAAAGGGAGCTACTAATTTTCTTGATTTAATTTTGCATTCAGTCACTTTGCTGACTTTTGTTATTGGCTTGTAAGAGTTCTCTGGTAGAGTATTTTGGTGTCATTTATGTATATCATCATGTCATCTGCAAATAGCAACACTTTTATTTCTCCTTTTCTAATTCACATTGCTTTAATCTCCTTTAGTTGTCTTATTGCTCTAGCTAGAAATTAAAATACTGTATTGAAGCGAAATGGAGAAAGTGGCAAGCTTTGTCTTGTCCTTGATTTTACTGGGATGCTTTAAATTTACTTCCATTTAATTTGATGTTGGCTCTTGGCTTGCTGTAAGTACCTTTATTGTATTTAGGTATATGCCTTGTATCCCTGATTTTTCTAAGACTTTTAAAGTGAAGGGATGTTGGATTTTGTCAAAGGCTTATTCAAAATCTATTGAGATGATCATGTGGGTTATTTTTATTTCAGTTTGTTTATATGGTAGCTTACATTGATGGATTTTTGTATATTGAATCACCACAGCCAAACGTTAGATGGAGCTCGGGAAGCTTTGTGGGGGAAGGATTGAGGAACCCAGAGGGAACAGGGACTCCATAAGAAGACAAGCAGAGTCACCTAACCTATACCCCTGGAGGCTGCCAGAGACTGTACTAACAACCAAAGAACATACAATGGCAGGGCATTACCCTGACTCTGTTGTCTGCCTATGAATCCTGGCCCCTAACTGGGCTGTCTTGGCTGGCCTCAGTGGAAGAGGATGTAACTAGTCCTTCACTACTGAAGACACCTCACCCTTCTTAGAGATGAAGGAAAGGTAGGAATGGGGAATGGGGCTGTGAACAGGATAAACATCACTAAATAAGTAAAGTAGTGGTAGAAAAAGAAATGCTTTATTATCTCATTGGCCCAACAATCAATTATTGGTGTCTCTCTCTTTGTATGCCCCCATATTAATACCCAGTGTGGAGAATAAGTAACAAAAATTCCTATTACATATATTGTTTTCTCATTTACATATTGGACTATTTATGAATATATACTCATTTTATGAATGAGTATTATCACCTATGTAAGTGATGTTACATTTGTCTATTAATTGGTTTTTTAAAAAAGAGGTGATTTTGCTTTTGTTTATTTTGAAATATGCTACTATAAGGTTTTGCATGTAAATTGTTTATAAATAATTTGTTTTTAATCTTTGTTTAGTTTTGTTTTAGAAACGATCTAATCTCTACAAAGTCCTGGCTATCCTGGAACTCACTATATAAACCAGGCTACCCTCAAACTCACAGAGCTTTGTTTGCCTCTCCTTCCTGAGTACTGGGATAAGGGCAAATACCACCATGCTCAGCCATCTTTAATAGTTGACCAACCACCCTGCAGAAGAATGTCTGACAATGTTTAGTTTACTGTGCAGAATGCTTTGCAAGCAGGATGTATGGTTGTTGTATGTAAGTAAAATGATAGACTATTTTATATGTATACATTCATGCTGATATGAATTTCTAGTTAGAACTCCATTGCTGCTAATACTATAGATACAAGAAAATATAAAAACATTTCCAAATAATATGAGTGATTATTTTCATATTTTGGTTATGAGCATAACCTTTAATGGTTGAGCCATTTCTCCACCCTGAGTGATTACTTTTACTTATCATTAGTGGCCAGTTCTACACTAAGTACAGAGCACATATTGGGATTAATATGGCAGAATTTCTGTACATTCTTTTAACTTTTGAAAAACTGACAACCACAAGTGAATATGGATCATACATACAAGGGCTAGATGGAAATGCAGTAAGTGTGAGTCTGAGTACACACAGGCCATGGATTTTTATGTGAATGAACTCATAAGATAAAATCTATGTGATAGACAGAATCTGAAGATATTCATATGAATGTAAAGGCTGTACATGTTGAGTACTTAGTCTACACATTCCAAATGTCAGGATCGGAAGACAATAAAAATTGGAATGCTTTAGAGCCTGAAATTAAGTGCTCATCACCTGTCCTTACTGATCCAAACTGGCCTGGCACCTTCCCAAAACATCACCGCAGGTTAGAATTGACTTTTGTGCTCATTTCCAGTATGAAGCCACACTTTGGATAAGTCCCCACACAGCTGCAAGCATAGATGTGGCAATGGCTAAAAATCCCTAAGTGCATTTCCTGGAAAATTCCGAAAAAAGTAGAGAAAGGATCTACAAGTTCTTACACATTGGGTCTATGATAGTGGTTCCCAAGAGTCTTGAGGACAATATTTCTGTTGATTATGTGGTCCAGGTGACTTTGACAATTGGTAGATTTTTGAAATTCATAATGGAAGAATAGTTGCAGTTATTTAAAAAAAAATTCCATGTTAACAAACATATCTATATCTTTGGTACTCACAGCATGAGAGTGCAATCTCTCATTATCAGCTACAAAACTATAAGAAAACTGTATTGTTCTCATGAACAAACTGCCAATTTATAAACAAGGATTTAATCTATGGAGATGTCCATTGGCTGATGTCTTGAACACATGTGATTCTCAAATTCTCCCTTGGGTTGGTTAAAAGTCTTCAAATAAAAATAATGAAAATAATACTGCAAGTCCTATATGAAGTTATCAAAACAGAAAAATTTTAAGTACATACATATTAAATAGATCCTAAAAGGATCCTTTATGAATAGATGGAATTAAAATTATTTGTTGCCAGGTGGTGGTGGCTCACGCCTTTAATCCCAGCACTTGGGAGGCAGAGGCAGGCAGATATCTGAGTTCCAGGCCAGCCACGTCTACAGAGTGAGTTCTAGGACAGCCAGGGCTACACAGAGAAACCCTGTCTCGAAAAAAACAATGACAAAAAAAATTATTTGTTTATGTTTTTATCCTCCTAATGCAGGTAAGGATTCCTTCAAATCATGATCATCATTACCTCTTTATCTTAAATAATTCATACACATTAATCCCACCACAGTGCATATGACAGTGAGCTAATATATAATTTCCAGGGCTCTGGTGGTTGTTAGTAATGGCTTTCAGGTAATTTAGCTAACATTTCTTTTCCTTTTAAAATGACACACTGGGAATAATGAGCTCATTCAGACTAAGGTGGTATTTGGTTTCTGTCAGAATGATCAAAGGAATTATTTGATCAGTTTGTGCCACAGCTCTCCTGTTTAGTACTCTTTATCCCCCAATCTATTCTAATTTGCTTTTTAATTAATATCACCTAATTTTCATTTTGGTTGTTTTTTCTTTCAACACAATGAACATTATATGCAATGACTGTTCAATTTTATGAAAAGATATATTTCAAATAACATTTAATTCTATATGAAATACCAATATTCAATTTTGTTTTGATTCCGTGCATTTATAAATATGATGTGATACTGATGATGATGTTTGCTGCTAGTCTACATTAACTTTTGGAGACAATGCCAGAACTTTGATCAAATGATGTGTTAATTTTATTCTTAATAACTATGAATATATGAATATATATATGTATATATATTTTAATAACCATGAATATATATATGCATACTTTCTGTGGACAAGGGAGCCAGATACTTGACTTTTTTTACTATTTTCACTTAATTCACTTGACTTTTCTTACTCTTTTTACTAAATATAATGCTTGATTCACAGTAAGTAATTTTTTTCTAACATATTTCAAAGATAATTTCGTTCAAAATTTGACTTAATTTTTTAAATGAACTCATCACATAGCCAGAATTCAAAGTGACATAGACATATACATTCACACACTTCAAATTACTGTCAAACCACCAGAAAATTTAAATAGAAGTCTAAAGCACTTGATTCTAAATTGCTGATCTCTTCATATATTTGTTGCTGTGTTACATGTTTCTTTCTCATAAGGTGCACCACTATGACAGCTACAACTTGTTAAAGTTTCTTCATAAAATGTGACTAGAAATACTATGACGTATCCTTCAGATCTGTTTGACACTCTAACAGTATTATTTATGAAAT
Source organism: Montemys delectorum (assembly GCA_019843815.1). NCBI lineage: Eukaryota > Metazoa > Chordata > Mammalia > Rodentia > Muridae > Montemys > Montemys delectorum. The sequence continues at coordinate 57,850 of JADRCD010206050.1, read as the reverse complement.
CCTGAAATAATGAGGACAATAGCCACATCTCCCATATTCACTAAAATTAGTCCTTCTTCATTTCTCTTTGATAGTGACCAGGTCAGCTTTCATTTGTCTATAATACCACTCATTCCCTTTCACTCTTTTACCACCAAGTACCTGGAAATATACTGGGAAAAAGAAGTGTAAGAGAAATCAAGTAGAGAATTGTGTGTGTGTGTGTGTGTGTGTGTGTGTGTGTGTGTGTGTGTATGTGGTGTGTGTGTATGTGTGTATATATATTTTTAATATATATTGTATATATATATATTTGCCATATGTATGCATATATTTCTCATATTTCCAACCACTAAGGTGTAATTGTAAATGTGATTTTCAAGTTCTCACCTTCGTGATCTTAGTATATTGAGGGCAGACAAATTCACTGCAAAGGAGAATGCCAGCGAGCATCTCTTCTTCTGTAACTATGGAAAATACTTTCCCTTTACTTTGTGCCATTGTGCACAGCCATCAGCATGAAGGAACACACCTGTCTTGTACACTTCATTCACCAGAGGCAGATTTACTGAGGATATACTTTCAAAGAAATGGCACCCAATAACTTAATTCATTCATTTTAAAACTGGTAATATTTATCCCTTTTGACTATTAAGTTGACTATTCAGAGTTTTGATATAGAGAAGACCAAATTAATTGACCAAACATTCTTAAAACGTTGCTTAATATGAGGTTGTCAAATAAAATATTGTATAACTCATTCCATTTTCAATCTATTGAAAAATGTTTCTTTGTTTTGAAATTATAATATAATTATATCATTTCATTTTCCTTCCCTTCTCTCCATATAACTGTCCTTGTTCTCTCTCAAAATGCCCTCTTTTTTCATTATTGTTATCCCATTACTATTCTTCATGTTGATACTAAATTGTGGTTGTGAAAATAATATAAAAATTTTGATTATCACTCAGAGCAGCACTGTTATGTACATGAACAATGCGCCAGAGTGGAGTGGAAACAATAGCTGTAGTGTTTAAGAATACAGCTAAATTTATTAGTATTAATATGTTATAAATAAAATTTTTACCATACATACTGTTTTAAATACTCTTTACAAATCTGTTACAATATTGACCACAGATTAAAATATCAAATAGAGTAAGAAAAAAATGCCAGTAAAAGTGCTTTCTAAGCAAGAATATTAGAATAAGAATATGTCTGTCCAGGAAGAAATGGATAGTGTGTGTGTGTGTGTGTGTGTGTGTGAATGTGAGTGAGTGTGTGTGTGTGTGTTTGTATGTATATTTGAGTCTCTGTGTTGTATATGGATATGTGTGTGTTTGCATATGTGTTTTTGTGTAGTGTTTGTGAGTATGTGTGTAGGTAAGGTTAAGGTGAGAGCAAACAGTAAAGCTGAGTCATTACTAATCTTATTAAGTTTTCTCTGAGGTTCACTTAAAAATGACTGTTCAACTGTTCTACAGAGAAGCCATGTTTATAGCCTAAAGAAGTAATGTCATGTAAATATTACTATTGCCATATGTGGGTTTTGCTGACTGGGAAGTGACTATGGCTGGACATACACTGTTTCTGTAGTTCTTTGCCCATGAGATATCAAAGCACTTGTATTCTGTGCTTTAGCAAGATTCTATGCATGGTTCTTTTCTTGATATTATTCCCCAGTCATCACTTTCTCCTACACTTCTCTTCTAGACATTGAATCTTGGTCTCTCCATTTACAGCACTGAACTCAGAGCCTGGCAACCAACTGACACAAGGGCTGACTAAGGAATGGTAATGTACCTGACAAACAGTTAGGCCTTTTGGGGTATATTCCTGTTTAATTTTCTTTCTTTAAAGGTGTAATGAAAGAAATTTTACTTTAAAATGGTAAAATAGTTAACATACTATAATTTTATGTATTTGACTAGGTAATATGGACTTTGGATGGTGTGCCTCAAAGAAACTCACACCTATCCATGTTTTTGTCTGAATCCAATAAACCCTAGGAAGACTTCAAATTAAGATGCCCAATGTTAATGAGGTTTTATTGTAGATTATTCAAGCTACTGGGTTGTGAAGGGCATGTGGTCAGCATCATTTTGCATGTCCACAGCCTGCAGTTCTGAAGGTGAGCAGCAGCTTCATCACTCTGGCATATGATGTTCCTCTAAGTCTCCATCAGAAGTCTGCCAGGGCTCAGTACTGATAATGAAGCACCATTGCTTCTCAAAGTGACAGAGCACAGTGACATATCAACACAGGGACTTAAACGAAAAGCCCCTTCTAATTTAACTGGGAATCTGCTGAAGCAGTAGTCAGTCCAACACTCTTGTTTTCAATTAAAACTTTCGTGTGACAAAAGAAAAGTTTGGCATTTTTCTTTTCTTTGTCAAAGCAGGGAATAGAATCTGATGAAAGGTAAAGAAGAGAGCAAAGGGTCCAGGAGCATCTACCTTCATTTCAGCCTCTCCACCTATAATTACAGTTTCTGGAAGTCAAAGAAATATTGACCTGATGCTTCAAGTTACTAGAAGAATCCTTCATATGACCACTATTCTTTGAGATTCCTTTTCCTGATAAACATCTGAAGCAATAAATGGGACAAACTTTTTACATCGCTAAGGATCTACTATGTGCTGGTTACTCTTGGTATGGTAAGTAAACAGCTCTTATCTAGATCAACTCAATTCCTATTGAAATATATTATAATAAAGGGAGAGTTATTTTGCTTTTTTCCTTTTTATAGAAAATATAAGAACATAGTAATTAAGAACAATCTGTGTAGTCATGTAAGTGGTAAACATGTGACACACAATAAGCTTTAACAGTCAAACTTGATTTTTAGCTATGGGGATGTTAAATTGCTGTAATAATGGGCATTGAACTTGATTCTTACTCCCATATAGCGTGATAACAGTATATTATATCCATAGTAAGTGTTGTTAAATTTTTAGTGTAAACAATTATGGGTAACATTTTCAACCAATATATATTACATGGGCTTATAAATATCTAAATGTTACTTATAATATCATCCTGTGAAATTCTGTAAACATCCTCATTGCAGGTTCTTTCTTTCCTGCTTCAAACCATTTCGTGATCATCAGCAAACAAAAATTAGAAGACTAATCTATGGCTTCCTTTACAATGTGCTTTATAGAACTGCATTCTGTTGTATGAACTTTCTCTGAAACACTATTCACATGGGCTCACTGTTAAGCTAGCCTAAGTATGTCCAGACAGGATGTGTCAAGTTTATGAAACCCTTTAGCTGCCAATGTTTCTATGAGTCCTCAGTGCTACAAAGTTTCATTTTTCTTATTTTTTGGTGTTATGTGTCTTAGTGTTTTGCCTGTACTGCTTATGTGTACCTTGTGAATTCATGCTACCTAATGAGACCAGAAAAGAACATCACATCATCTTTAATTGGATTATAGATGGTTGTGAACCACCATGTAGGTGCTGGGAGTTGAAATTTTATCTTCTGAAATAGTACATACTGTCAGCTCAGAAGTCATTTCTACAGTCCCAGCATTATGTTTAAAATATGATTTCCTCCTCCTCCTCCTCCTCCTCCTCCTCCTCCTCCTCCTCCTCCTCCTCCAACTCCTCCTCCTTCATCTCCTCCTCCTTCATCTCCTCCTCCTCCTCCTCCTCTTCTTCTTCTTCTTCTTCTTCTTCTTCTTCTTCTTCTTCTTCTTCTTGTCTTCCTCCTCTCCCTCTCCTCCTCCCCCTCATCCTTCTTCTTGTTATTGTTATTTCTCCCTATGTGTGTGCGTAGAGGGGTGTCTGTGTATGTGTATGTAGTATATGTGCAAATGTGAGTATAGGCACTAAATGTCACAATATATATGTGGAAGTCAGAAGGCAAGTTGTGGGTGTCAATTCCTTCCTTTCCCATAGATTCTGAATGAAACTCTGGTTAGCAGGCTTTCATGGCAAGTAAATTTACCTGCTTAGCCATCTGCTAGCCCAAGAGTCACACTTAGTTAATAATAAATATTAGAAATTATGTATCTAGTACATGTTGTAAATTTATAGCCAAACTTGCATCCTCTTTGTTTTGGACCCAGTGGTGTCAGAGACAGGCTTTTTCACCATGTTCTGGCTTCATGCTATGCTTTTCTGGATTAACTTTTCATTTATTTTAGTCTCTTCTGTTGATTTTTCTGTACCATTTTCCTTCTATCTTCATTTCTTCCATGTCATTTTGCATATCTTCACTGTGGCCTCTGCTGCTCTTCAGAATTGTAGAAAGTATACATAACTAAACAGTATGGAAACAGTCGTTGAAAAGGCGCAAGCAAGAGTTCTTTGTATGCTTTCAAGATGATGAGATTATGATCAGAGCATCTTTCAAAACATTCCATAACGTTTTAGAGTCATTTAAACATTGCTAAAATATAACAGCATTGGCTTGCTTTCCTTTCACTTGCTTTCAGTGTAAGAACAGGCTGTGCTGCTTCAGGGTATAAAAGCTATCTCTACTGGTGATGAAGAATAATTTCGGTCACACACATGAGCACAGTATCAGTTGAAATTTTTGAAAAACATTTTCCTTTAGGGATAAAACAAATTTTGCAATTTGTCTCTGATATCTCTCTGAGAAAATCATTATGATTTTTACTTTTTTTTGTGGGGGTGTTGTTTTTGTTTGTTTGAGACAGTATCTTACTATGTAGCCCTGGCTACTATGGAATTCCCTGTGTAGATCAGATGGGCATCATGCCCACCGAGTTTGGCCTGCGTCTGCCTCCTCAGAGATTGGACTAAAGGCATACACTGCCATGATCAGCCTCTGAAGTGTATTTTTATATAGTTCTGCATTTGGTATAAATCTTTCTTTGGGAAAACCCTTCAGTAGATTGGCTCCATACCAAACCTCTTCCTTCTTTAGAATGCCATGAGTCAGCTTGGCATTATTTGATTGATCAAAACTTGGAACAAAGAAGGGCAGCCATATGGCATCCAAGTCAGTGATGCTGTACTCGAAACTGGCAGATCTTGAACCAGCAGATGCCAAGACACAAGTGCATAGTAATGTATGAATTAATGCAGACAGACAGGGGTGGAAATATTGATGTATTCTTTAATTGACATTGATACACGATGTCAGTGATTACTTACAGGGTTATTTTCATTTTCCACTGAATGGTCTGGTATCCAAATAAAGATTATAAAATAGCTTTGTTTAAAAATAGCCATATAACATGAATTAAGTGCCTAGAGACACAGAACTATCATTGAATAAAGTACTGTAAATTGAATTCCTTTGTTTTGAGAATAAAATATGATAAATCTGTATATGAATATGAATTTAAAATTATACTTTTGACGTTTTCTTTTGTAACCCAGAAAACCTAGTATCGTAGATATAACATTCAAATTATTACTGAGTGTTTCCTATGTCCAGGTACATGTCTGAGTTCTAATGGTGCACTGGATGTATAGTATATACAATAAACATACCATATAAAGTAACAAGAACCACAAGGTAATCTCAGATAAGTAGAGTGTGACATAATAAAATAACAGGTGTAGGTTAGGCAATGAGTTATCATATCTGGCACTTTCTAAAAGATCTAGATAGTAAAATTATGATAACAGGGGGAGAAAATACTCTGCATAGGTGCCAAAAGGCACACAAGCTAAGTGAGAAGATCCTAGAATGTTTTAACAGAAGAAGCTCTTCTGTGGCTACAGCATCATGAGTGGACAGGAATGTGGAGTATAATGAGGACACTGTCAATGGACAACACAGGGGGCTCCTATTGTGAAACCTAACTCTTGACAATACTTGACTTTTCCTGGCTCTGTCTTATCAGTCATAAGCTGACCTTTGCCATTACTCCAGCTCTAAAACAGACCATTAAAATAATTCTGAGTTCTAATTATATTTTGAAATTCATTCAAATACAGCCCATCTAAAACTCCTGGAACATTGTGCATGAGGGGTCAAAAAGAGTCTAAGAAGAAAATAATTGAGAATGGCTGAGAACTGGTATCTTTAGGAAAGCATGCCCATTGCAAACATGATCCCACTACAGCTGTTGTACCCTGAACTGGGCTTGCACAAGACTAGATCTGTCTGCAGTTAATCAAGGATGAAAGGGGGTTGATGGAGCCCTATACTTCTATTCACTATTGATGGATTCTAAGAGAGAAGCAATTGCTGTCTTTAGTTTTGTATCCACTGTGAGCCCACCACACTCTGTTGTATATTTGCAAATGCATGGGCACACATTTGGCTCCAAATGAACTCCAGGAGTCAGGAAACAAAAGGCAAAATGTAAGGTTTTATAGGGATGAGGACTGATATCAAAGATAGTAGGGAGGCAAGAGCTGGGAGCAAGAATAATTAGTGTGAATTATATACACATATGAAAATTTCAAAGAATACATTTGATAAAATAGCTTTGGCCTTTAGAACATATAGTTCTTGACTAAATAAGTCAGTTATCTGTGATAACGTACTGCATTTTCAAAGCACTAGATAAAAATGTACTTATAGAGTCAGTTTTCCCAAAGTGCTTATTGCCATTAGCTAAGAGTATTGTCCATATTTAGAAACTGCATTAAGTTCTAGTAAAATATTAGGATATTATTCAGTAAACTGCTGCTTTGGTTCAGGGGGTAGGAAAATTCCATTACTCTTCTAGCCTGCCCAACTCTAGCACATATAGCTGACTTTAACACTTACAATCTCGTGTTCATAAATCTGTGGATTCACCCACTTTTCATCTACCATGATACTCTCATACTCCTTATCAGTGACACCCCTCAGAGTGTTTGTATTACCCTATCAGAGTATTTGTATAATTTGGTCTCCTGAGAATGAGACTCCTTCTATGGAAGTAATATTCCTCTTCTACTATTGATCAGTAGTAGTTATTCTTCTAAAATTATAAATTGTGTAAATAAGTCCACTGTATTAACAAATGTGTTATTTCCCACTGCAGCCCACATAATCAGCTTCTGTGACTTTGGCTACTTAACATGTATGTATTTCATTGCTTGTCAAGAATCTCCCAGGCAGGATTCTGTGGCATACTGGTATAACAAGAACAGATGAAGATGAAGTCACAAAACTGCTTAATATAATATACTGTGTATGAGTGCATGTGTGTGTGCATGTGTGTGGTTTGTGTGTGTGGTTTGTGTGTGTGTGTGTGTGTGTGTGTGTGTGTGTGTGTATTGTGTGGGGTGTACTAAATATTCGGTATCATGCATGGTACTGAGGATAGACATGTGAGACGAAGAAACATGATTCCTCTCTCACAGATTCATAGTCTGAGTTTTTGAATCGAGGTGTCAAGGGTATTTATAGGCAGCTTAGCAGGTTACTGCAGTCCACTGAGGCAATGTCTCTAACGCTCAAAGCATTGGATGTAATACCAAATAATTAATACCTTATACACATTTAAATAAAGAGGAAGCCCATTGAGACAGAAACTGAGAAAAAGGTATCAATAGACCAGACATAGTAAAAATAAATGGATTTACAAGTAAATGTTAATGAAGGCATATTGGTAAAAAATAATTAGTCTCGTTAACACAGATTAGATTATGTTAGATTAGTAGATTGTATTATATATTAAATTAGAAAATTATTTGCATAGATAAAGTAGTAGAATGTTGAACATTTTTACCTTGATTTCTGTTTTATATATGCCATGAATACATTGGTGTATAGTCTTAGTTCAATGTCAAAGTGACTGGGCTCTGGACAATAAAGTACAGGTAAGAAAAGTTTTCACATAAGTACTCAACATTGTTTCTTCTATGAACTTATACATAAAAGTTGAAGCAGACATTTTTGTTTTCATACTTATCCAATAACCCATAGATCATGTACAAAATTACATCTCTCTTTTTTCTAGATTAGGAAGCCAAAATTGTAACTGAACTTAAAAGATTAAATGGGAAAACTAATATCCCTCTATAGGTTTCAATAACCTAGTATATTTTGAATTATTTATTGACATAGATTGAGGAATCTGTCATAACCTTAAAAGAATTAATAGCACCTTGATGCTCCAATGGTAGGTTAGATACACTGTAACAAAATTTGGTCAAGGAAATGTAGAAGGGTTGGTTAAATAGGGCATTGAAATGTGCTTGTATATAATGAAATCTCTTCTCATTGCACTGACCACTGGAGAATATGGGTATAGCTCCCTGTACATGAGGAAGTTACTGCGAGTTTGAACAGTCAAGTTGAGACTGTTGTGAGGTATACAGCTTCATGAATATGGTGGTCTCAATAATGATAGGAAAATAACATTAAAGGTTCAGAAATAGGAAAAGGGCTCTCTGTAAATATCTGACCTAAGTCAGATGCAGATATATTGAACCACATGGTGACCTGCGCCAATATTTCATGAAGCAAGCCTGCCTCAAGTAACAGAGTTCTCATAAATATTAAAGATTAGGGCAGTTTGTTACAATATAATAGAAAGTAGCTCATTTGAGATCATATGAACATTTTAATAGCATATGAAGTCCTCATCTTGAGTTCTAATTACAAGGAAGTTTATCTATCGAACAAATCTAAGTCCAGCCACAGTTGTCTCACTCAACGAGCACACAGAAATAGTATTTCAGGGTGAAGGTTAAGCAGTGAGAGTGGAGAAAATTCCTAAAAGGAATTCTTAAGGTAGTCTAGTGGTCTTTCTGAGGAGAGGTGTCCAGACAGAAACAGTAAGATGATGACTGGCATTATGCTAGACACTGCTTGTTTACAGCTAAGCAATGTGTTTGTTACAAAGTAAGAAATATCTGAAATGTACTTTGTACTTTGTATGAAAAGTGCCTGAAATAGTAAACTAAGTAAACCCAGGAGGGAAGCACAGTGAATAGACATGAAGATGAGCACAGGGGTCATCTAAGAAGAAATGACACAAATGAGGGCAGAAAACAGTAAAGCCAAATATGGGTCGGGGAAAGCTCAGGAAAATGATTACGTTTATTTTCTAATTAAGAATGTACTAAGAAAGAACTTAATAGAATAAATCAAAATATTAAAAAAATTATATAATAAATCAATATCAGTGGAAAAGTCATCATAATAAAATCTACCTATATTAAATGATTCTGAGATCAAACAATGACAACAAATTGTCCAATCATGAAATCACAATTTTTTTTCAAAATATAAACAACTTCTGCCTTGCTTTATAGGAAACCTTAATTTGCAATAAATCATTTACCTAAATGAGAAGTTAGAAGTATGTAGAATATCTTGACCATGGTATTCAAATATTTCTCATGCAAGACACAACAAAATCTATATCTCACTGGATAGAAAAGAAATACAAATGCATCAAAATTTGTAATGCCTAATTATCAAGATATCATTAAAGTAAACGAATATATATCATTAAAATGAATTCAGCAAATAAGAGTAGAGACAGAAAATGTATGTATAGCACTTTTCAGACACTGAAGTTTTGTAGACAGTGTATAAAGTGTTTGGCAGATCAATGATGAATAAACAAGATGAGAAAAAAATCATAAAAGTAAACACAGAAATAGCCATCAATCAAATAAAAATATTAAAGATTCTAAATTATTAGGAAATGCAACGTAAACTACCCTAGGATGCTATTTCAATTTTAAAATTAAAATAGGCATTTTTTTCCTTTTTCTTTTTATTAGATATTTTCTCTATTTACAATATCTCCTTTCCCAGGTTCCCCTCCAAAAAACAGAAGCAAAATAAAATAAAATAAAATAAAATAAAATAACCAAAAACCAAAACAAACCCCTGCTCATTACCCCATCCTCTTCTGCTTACTAGCTCTGGCATTCCCCTACACTGGGGCATAGAACCCTCACAGGGCCAAGGGCCTCTCCTCCTATTAATGACCAACTTGGCCATCCTTTGCTATACATATGCTGCTGGAGCCATTAGTCCCACCATGTGTACTCTTTGGTTGGTGTTTTAGTCCCTGGGAGCTCGGAGGGTACTAGTTAGTTCATATTGTTGTTCGAATAGACATCTTTTTAAAATAAGCAATGTATGCTGAATTTTGCACCGCCCCACGCCCCCCTTCTCCCAATTCCTCTCAATTTCTCTGCCCATCCTCCCTCCAGAATGATAAAACTCACATTAAAATTCTAAATACCAACAAGGGTTAGGAACAACTGAAACTCTTGGGAAATGACTCTGATGCAACTTCAGAAACGACCCGATACCTTCTTATTTTCCTTATTCAGAAAATTTCAGCACTTTTAGCAATTCCATGATAAGCATTGCCCTATGATAAATGAAAAATTATCTTTAAAAATATTTTATGTTAATATTAATAGCTGCTGACATAGTTCAAATGTTCATAGAAAATTGAATAAATAATTTGGAACTTCACAACACAAAAATTTTACTTCATGATAAAATAGAAGTGGGGATACTGACAAGACGAAAATATGAAAGACCTCAAAAAGCACTGTGAGGATCTGAGGGGAACACAGAAAAAAGAAAGCATCCTTCAGGATCCTGCATGTATAAATTATAAGGACAGACAAGGGAATTATGGGATCAGAAAGGAAAATAGCTTGTCTAAAAGCACCAAACCTAGAGAATTGATTGGAAAGTTGTGCAAGATTTTGTCAAGGATATAAATTTTCCAAATTTTCTTGGGCTAATTTTTAGTGTGTCTATCATTTCCAAATGCCTAAATCTAATAACTTCATGTTTTATCAATTTAACATCGATTGTCGCTACATTTAGTTTTATTTTGTATAGCTAATACCATAATAGAATTCCCCAAATCTCAAATCAGTTTAGTTTGAGAAATCATTTGCTTATTTTTAACCAGAGTAGGTTAAATATGTAATTTGTTGATAATGCACAGAGATAAAAGTTAAACTGTATGAATTCTGCAGGTTGTAGACACCGTTCACTATAACAGATAAATCCAAGATGAAAATCACTGACTTTGTTATCCATGGGAAGCAAGCCACACTAAAAATAAAGAAATTAGGTGTCAGGTTCCTCTTTATTCCAGTTCCTATTTGTCTAAAAGCATATCACTTAAGACATTAAAATAAGTCTTTTAGTTGGGTTTCAAATGGTACACAAAGTTATAAATTCATTTGCATTTCTTAAATGTACATTATTAGAAGCTATCATTTCTAAAGTTTTAATTCAAAATTCTCTTCAAGTCCATATTTTTATCAGAGAACTGTCAGATTAAAATGTTCCATTTTGTATTTTGTTACCTCTTCTAAATTTCACTAAACTACACTTAATCTTTTTTCTCCTAGGAAATATAACTAAGGTACTGCCCATATCTCTTATATACTTTGGTATATAACCTTAGCTTGAATTGTGCTTAGGGATAAATGGCAGGTCTTCAGGAAACTGGCTTAGGGCCAGGCTTTCCCTTCAAACACACTCAGCTTAATGGTATACGCATAACCTACTGTACTTCCCTAAATATTTTATTTCTCTGAATCAAATTTAAGAAGAACAATTGTCACTAACAATACTTAATACAAATGTCTCTGATACTTTCTTTAATCAGATAAAATGAACATTTACCTTTTTTATCGGAAAAGAATGAACAAAAATCTAAAAAGTATCACTCTATGTAAATATATTATATCAAAGCTTATCTTTTTGTTATATCCAACTTCTTAATTTTGTTAAGGATTATATATTTAGTTAGGACATATTTCTTTTAGATTGTCTCCCTTGATGAGTTTTATCCTTAGCACAATTGTATTGAACCAATATGAGAATTCTTTTGATATTTCTTCAGATCTGTTTGGAAGGACAAAGCATGGCAGTCCGTTGATGTTGAAATAAATTGTTATAGACAAAATACTGCAATAATACCTACTTTTGGTTTTTTTTTCAGCCATATAAATAAAAATGCCTTGTATCAGATCCTACGCCATATTTAGATTTTTTTAAAAGTTAACTTTCTAAGTCACTAAATGTTATGTACATTATAACTAACTTATATTTTTATCACAAATAGTTTATGATTTAATTACATTAGAAAATTTAATAAAAATTTCAGTGAATTATATCCAGAAGCCTACATTTCTAGTTTCCTCAAGTTATCTGAGTAGATGTGAAAAGTGAAGCTAACTTCTAGTTCATATTTGTTATTAATAGATTAAATTTTGATGTAGTTTTATGTTCATAGAAAATGTGTAATGAATGACAAGTGCTTCAGGAGTACTGTCTCACATGCATATACTGGGATCAGAACATCTCTCACAGACAGACACATTCATTATAAGGAACAAGCTATTAATCCCAGAGCTGTTAGTTTGCATGAATAGTGTGTCACTTGACACAGGAGAGCATGTGGAGATCAGAAGACAACATTTTAGAGTTGGATTCTCTCCATCCACCTCTGTGTGGATTTCAGCAATGGAACCCAGGTCATTGGACTAGTGATCAAACACTTTTACCTGCACTGCTACCTCACAGGATCCAGGTGTATCTTTTGCAAATATTTTCTGTTAGATTGTGACTTCTGATTTCACCTTCTTCATATAATCTTCACCATTTGCTAGTTTATTCATTTCACTTTTTCTTCTAATAATTTTTTGCAGTTTACGTGTTATTTGTTTAGCAAAATGGAATCTTAGATATTTTATTAGCTGAAGAATTTATTCTATTTTCTTTTCTTGAATTATGTATCCATTGTTCGAATTAAAGTATTTGGTGGGAAAGGTATGTGAATGTACAAGTGTGTGGAGAGGTATTTGACAAAGCAGGTACTTGTGGATATTTAAGGCTAATGTTGCAATGTCTTTCTCTGGGTTTTAGCTAAGGTTTTGAGACAGGATCTCTCACTGAAATTAATGGTCTGCAGCATCACAGTTTCTGCAGACTGGATGACCTGTGAATCCCTGGTATTTCCATGTATCCATTTCTATCACATCCCAACTCCCACTCTTTAAAATAATATCCTACTGATTCAAACATATGACCTCACACTTGTACAGGAAGCGTGAAGTAAGAAGCCATCTCTAGAATTATAATATAAAGAGAAACATCTCCTTATAATTTCTTACTTAGATCAATTTAATAAACTCTTCATTTTTCTTTAATTTCAGTTGTTTCTCTTTATCTCATGTTGATTTTTAGTATTACCAACTTAGTTCATTGATAGAGTGATATTCTGTTTTCCAGTAGTGGTAATTTTATGATATATTATGCAAATTGTCTATATTATGTTTAAACTTTTGCAACAACATACAAATTTAAACTATATTTATACTTATTAATAGAGTTCATGATTAACATAATAATAACCATAATACTTACAATTATGGCTATTTGTAATGTCAGTACATGGCAAATTACACCTTAATGAAAACCAAACCTGTGGATTCATAAAATATTTATAACCCAAATAAATATGACTGAGATACTTGATAATGCTCCTTACTAAAAAAACATTAAAAGCAAAGGTGAACTATGGAACTTTTTTGCAAGGGAAGTGAAGCGGGATCCCCCAATGTAGATCCAATGAATTTTCTACTTTGTTTCCTAGACCAGAAGATAGTGAAAAAATTACTAACCCTGTAAAATTTGAATAAAGAAAGGGATCTTTGTTAGAATGCTTTGGGGGATAAGTGTCAGTTGTCTATTTTAGATTGAGTAAGCCATAGCAAATGCTGAGTGGGGCGTAGCAGTGACATCTTGCACTGGAACCTGGAGGCATCTAGTATATGATATACATGAAACTATATATAATGTTTCTTTGCATTCAGCATGGCCAGCACTTCTGATGATCCAGTACTATCTCATATTGTAGTGAAGAATTTCCTTCACTTAGTAAGTATATGGAGTTGATAGGATATTATTTTTAATTGCAGTGAGAAACATATGACCACAGGATGACTGGCATCTTTTGCAAAATGTTTATTTTATTTTATTTTATTTTATTTTATTTTATTTATTTTATCGTTTCTTTGTTAATTTCACATCATGCACCCCAACTCCACTCACCTTCTGTCTCTCTATATTCAAAAAGAAAAACAAATTAAGAAAAAAAAATTCACTGTGGAAGTTGTGGTCTTTAACAATGCGTCATAATAATGCACCCTTTTATTCAAAGAGCTTCTCTTGAAAGCCTTCCTTCCAATGACTAACTGATGGCATCATTTTTATCTCTCATTTCAAACCTTATTTTAATATTTATCCACATATTTATTTTCTATAATGTTCCTTAACACATGACATGACTTTGGGATTTTTGTATCAGGACAAGTATGGGGTTGTAATCAGTGTGGACTACATAGAAAAAAAATGCCAATGCCAATGTGGACCACACAGCAAGATCCTGTCTTGGACGCTCACAGCCAATCATTGGACTGAGCATAGAGAACTCAATAGAGGAGTTAGACAAATGACTGAAGGGATTGAAGGTTGCAAACCCCGTAAGCAGAACAATAGTATCAACCAAGAAGACACCCCCTAGAGCTCTCAGGGACTAATACACCAACCAAAGAGTATACATGGCCCAGCCATGTATGTAGCACAGGATGGCATTGTCTGGCATCAGTAAGAGGAGAAGTCCTTGTTCCTGTGAAGGCTTGATACCCCCGTATAGGGGAATGCCAGGGCAGTGAGGTGGGAGAGGGTGGGTAGGTGGTAGTGGGTGGGTGGAGGAGAACCCTCATAGAAGCAGGGGGAGGGGAATGGGATGGGCGGTTCTGGAGGGGAAGCTGGGAAAGGTGATAACATTTGAAATGTAAATACATAAAATATCCACAAAAAAATAGAAAAAAAAAGAAAAAAGAAAAAGATGAGTAACAGGAAACAGATCTATTTAAAATAGTTATTTTTCACTCTTACATAAAATAAATATCGATAGAAAGTTAAAAATTCCAAATTTTGAGAAAACTGAGAAGCAGGCTTTATCTTTATACAGCTTCTATAGATTCTACTTATTTACATGATATATCTGACAAACGACCAAGATTTAAAATCTAATAAAAAGCAGCACATAAATGAACACAGACGATGGCTGAAGGAAGAGACAGATCACACATGAAAGAGAAGAACTGGAGTTTTCACCAATATGTGATAGACGACATTGTTATTATTCCAGATTTTAAGGACAGATTCCATGAAGGCAAGAAGTTAGGACTAAGGACCTTTCCATGGTACACTGTGTTATTCTACACGTATTGAAATAAACTCCCTCTCATAGTTTTATAGAATCAAGCTAGATACTCAAAATTAATTTGCAGTGATAATTAATCGCTAAAAAGCTACATATGTCATTATGATCATGGCATTCATAATTAAAAACCATATTTCTAGACTTATATCAAAGCATAAAAAACATAGATTGCATCCAGAAGAAAACAGCAATTCATAGAAACAGGCAGCCCACTGTAGTGAACAGAGTACCTCAAAACAGACTTTACGGATGTGTTTTCAGTAATTTGAAAGACATACTGAACGTGCAGGCACGAGCTGTCAGTAGCAACATGACTGGTAAACTAAAGAAAAAAGGGCTAATATTTAAAAATTAAAATTTAGTAAGAAAAATATTTCAATGAGTTTTAGCAGGGGACAGTTTAATTTACACAAGAAATTAAACAGCATGCCTATAGGCAGGGCAGAAGCAAAAGCCCAAGCTGAATGTCATGGAGAGCCAAATGTGACAAGTCTCAGAGGCCATGAGCAAGGTAGTCTGGTTATGTTGCAATGTATATTCCAACTATCTGCTAGCCACATAAAACAAGTGTTTAGTAGTAACTTAGTAACTTGAAAAAATGGTAGAAATTCCCAGGTGATAAGCACTGTTCATAAAAATATAGTGTATTATGTCAAAGTTGTCTTTAAGGAAATTATTATTAAATGTAGGGGAATTTTCAGATAATTAATTGATTGGCTAATACAGATGACAAGCTAATCACTGGGCGAAAAAGAGGAGGCATGCCATTTGGGTCTGAAAGAGAAAGAGGGGATTCTGGATGAAGAAATGGCCTTTTTTATAGTGAGGCAGGAGCGAGAGGAGGTAAGATGTAGATTGGAAACTGTCAGACTTACCCGAAGATTTCCAACATAGAAGCGTTGACGAGTCTAGATGATAGATTCTGAGCCCAGACGTTGTGTCTTCTGTTGATTTTAAACTAAGATTGTTTGGTGTTTCCCATTTGTGTTGACTCAGATGGCTCAGAGAGAAAGAACATAGCAGGGGCAGAATTTGCCCAGGCTTTGGAATGGGAAGATTCCGCCAAGGACCCAGAACCAGTGGAGATAATCACAGCAGAGCAGGCTGGCCTGCCCACAGCTGACCATGGAGTGGTGGACTGGAACGAGAGCAATCTCAGCACTCTGGAGAGGCAGAGCTGGTGTTTGTGAAGGCCAGGAGAAACACGAAACACGTGGTCTCAGTTTCCAGCTAAGCACCAGGCTAGGAACAGACAGAGACTGCCAATACCAGTACATAGACAGTTTAGCGTGGATCCTGTTTTTTAAAACTACACGCTACAATCAAGTACTGAGAAGGATTTTACTTATTACAAAGTATTCAAGTAGATATAAGTATTCCTAACTGCATGCAATATACATGCATATATATATGTATTTGTGTGTGTGTATATATATATATTTATATATACAGTTAATAAAAAGATTCAAAGAATAAATGAAGCCATTGTTGGCGTTAAAAAATTATGTGCCATACTTGTAAAGTCTATCTTTGCACTTCTCTACTATAAGTTGGAAAATTAACTCAAACCCAAAGAGCAAGAAGGACATGGTTATGCCTCCGGCGTGAAGGCTGAAAGCTAATGCTGCAGGCTACTGCTACGAGGTTGCCTTTCCTTTCATGTGTTTCAATAATGCCTGTGACCCATCAATTACACTCTTTGCGATTTACCTAAGGAAAAGTAAAATATAACAAACATGTAAAGTAGACTCCCACAAATCTACATATCAAATTTGTTTTAAAAAATGTAAAACAATTAAAGTAGAATAACTCTACAAGTAGAGTCTGGATGGTGGACGTGCAGAGGTCATGGAACTTTTTCTGCCAACCTAGCCACATCAGTCCTGTCTGACTCTCCAGTTATACTCAATCTACAGGGTTTTGTTTATTACAAAAAGAGTAAAATCATATCCACTCAAAGTCTGCATATGAATGTTTCATGGAGCTGGAGCAGGGTGCAAAGGCTCATTTGTAATCATAATCAACATGACCTTTAATAAAATTTACAAAATTATTAGGGGAGAATCTGTTAGTGTTTAATTGCTAAATCATGTACAGCTGATAAATTGAGGTCAAAAACTTTTAACATTACCACTATAGTATTTAAGGTAAAAATCTGTTATTATCCATTTATCATAAATAGCCTCTGTTACTAGAGTAACTGAGCTTCCCAGTACAAACACTAGGTGATTTTAGTTACACTTAACCTTTATAGATATTTATATTTTCTTCCCTGCATAGTAACACATTAAAGGAACAGTGTCAGAAAAACTCTGGTCATGTATCACACAGTATTTTATCATTTGTTTGTTTGATTTTTCACTCCTAGAAATAGAACTCAGGATTTACACAGGCAATTTAAATTCCTTATAACTGATCTGCATCTGGAGACAAACACGTGATCTTAAAATACATATTCCTGAGATGTCTGTTGAATGCCGATGTAGTTAAGATTGTGTAAACATATACTAGGCATATGTATAAACATAAACAAAATGCATCTGTATCAATTATCAGAACTTTAAGAAGTATTTCCATGGAAACAAATCAAATGTGACCTTCAAGAGCAAGAGCTGCATTACATTTACATTTGGCTCTAAACCATTCCTCTCTGTCTTCTGCTTTTCTATCTTGGGCTTTCCCCTTCTTCTCCCACCCCATTCCTCTGTCCTCTCCTCTCTGTCCTTTTTATTTTATTTCCACTTTCCCTTTCCTTTTCTTTCTCTTTCTTCTTTGTTCCTTCTTCTTCTCTTCCTTTACTATTTCTAGTATTCCTTTCCATTTCCTCTTTTCCCACTTATTTTCTACTTGCCTTCCTTCCTTTCTTGATGAAGACTACATACTGAATACAGGACCTAGCACACACTAGCATTGTGCTCAATGAGATACATGGCAGCAGTGCCTTCTCTTCTTTCTTTAGTATTGTTGGACTCAATTTATTCGTTTTATATTTTGGGATATATTTTTAGATGAGATCAGTATGTAGTCCAGGCTGGCCTCAAACTTATCTTCCTACCTTGGCTTCTTAAGTGCCAGAATTAGAAGTATGTGCTGTCACACTTAGGTCTATAGTCTCCTTTCTTAGATGGAAAAAGAATATGCTTGCACTACTGCATATAGCCAATGTTCAATATGTACTATGTAACCCCAGCAATCAAGTGCATTTAAGTGGATCAATATATACATCTGCTAGTGAGCAATAAATTAGGGTGCTGTCATCTAGCATCCAAAAAGTATTTTGCCAAAGAAACATTGAGGGGAGAGCAGAGAAAGGGGAGACAGAAAGGGAGAGGAAGGGAAACACTGAGGGCAAGGAGAAGACCAAAGATATGAAGCTCAAGCAACCAATGTATAAGAAGTGTAGAGACTGTTTATTGCCACCCTCTAAGGTTTGATAGCTGTATAGATCACAATATCTATTTCAGTATATCTTAATATTGAGAATAATTGACATTCATTTAATTTACCTCCTCAGATTGTGTAACACTGTTTTACTTTATAAATGAAAATCCTAAGGATTAGAAAGGATAATTTGGTCAGACTTTGTGACCTCAAAAACAATTTTGTTAGTGTCTCATTTCATCCATTAAGCAAAAATCAAATTAGGTGCAATGATATCAGGGAGCATGCAAAAAGAAGCATGGGAGCTTACAATACAGTCATTGTGATCATGGTTTATACTTATATTAATATTTTAATTAGCTGTCACTCTCCAAATGCAGTTACACCTTTAGTTCCCTCTTAGATTTCCAAATCTCTAAAATTTCATTACTTAGATAAAAGAATCTTATAATCCGATCTTTAAAAATAGTGGGTTTAAATATTTTTATTATGTTGTTAGTTTTAATCTAGTTATACTTATAAAAGGAAACTGTCAATACACCCACCTTCATTGGGCTGACACTTGCTTCTATCTGGAGAGACTATAGCAAGTCAGAACACTGTTAGAATACTCTGAGTTATCTGTCAATATTTAGACATTGTTTCTTGGAATCAGACTTAATTCTGGAGAGGATGAAGAAGTTCCAGGTTCAAGGTTAACATCTAAGAAAACTCTCAAGGCTATTGTGTTTTTATGAAGCAAATCACAAGATGAGTTCTTTCAAAGGTGAATGCTCCATTGGGCAGTGTGCTTCAGTTCCTAATACAATTGAAAAGTCATTTGCTGACAGTAAACCAGTGGCAGGTGTGCTTTCCTGTTGACAGCTGGGGCTCTGACATGGATCATAGAGAAGCTCCGCCGGCAGGGTTAGAACATCTGGAGCATTTGGTCAGATTTCAAAAGCTAATTTGAGTGGACTGTCTTCTTCCATTTCAGGAAATTAAAAGAACCATGGATATTGGAACCATATTTGCATGATGATGAGTCAACAATGTATTTATTTCTTCTTGTTAAACATGGAGACAAAGACAGCAAAGAATAACAACAATTTGAAGTCTAGAAATACAGTTACTCTCACAGTTTGCTGTAATCCCTTCCTGGGATTGTGATTTCCTTTGTTATTTTAAAACAAATTGATTGATAGAAAATAAATTACAAACTAATCCCTATTAATTTGTTTTGTGAAGTTGTAGTAAGATTTATCTAGAGAAACCATAGAATACTTATTGAATAACGTAAAGAATTAGGTTGCCTTTTCTTCTAATTTTCTATTGGGAATATATCTAGCTAATGCTTATTAGAAAACATTTCTTCCAACACTGCACAAAACAATATCACTTAATCTTCAGAAATATTCCACGAGGTAATCGCAAATGACATCATTCTATTAAATAGATAAGGACATTCAGAGTCTAAATTAAGATGATTTCCCAAGCTTCATGATATAACCAAACCAAGCCATAACAAAAACACAGGAACAAAAGACTCTCCCTGAGTTAGGATTACAGAGATCAGGCTCTCTACTAGGTCTCCAATTGACATGTGAATGTTTAGCTAACTAAATATGTGAGGTTGGCAAAAACATGATACAACTTGACCTTCCTACTAACTTAATCCTTATACGTTGGGGCAAATTAGAAATGCTAAAAGAATTTGCCCTAGTATAAGCATATTAAACATTTGAATCTGAAAATGTTTAGAAAAACTTGGACAAAAAGCTTAGTTATATTTCAAAATACAAATTATCTATATCTAGGTATAAGACTGAATAATGATCACAATGTTTCAACATCTGTCAGCCTTATGACTGGTATTTATTGGCCAACATGATGAGGAAAGAAAGGAGGAGGCTGTGGGCACACACTTTGCCAATGCATCCTGCATATAAGAGTTGTGCCTGTCTGTGAAGGTTCTATGCCCCAGTGTAGGGTAATGCCAGGGCCAGTAAGCCCCAGAGGATGGGGTGGTGAGGAGGGGGAGCGGGCATAGGGGGTTTGCATTGGGGTTTGTTTTTATTTTTGTTTTATTTTATTTTTTTTGAAGGGGGAAACTGGGAAAGGAGATATTGTATGACATGTAAATAAAGAAAATATCTAATAAAAAAGTAAAAAAAAAAAAAAGAGTTGTGCCTGCTTCAGATTCCCGAATGTCTTAAGGAAGTGAGTAATTGGATGGAACGATGGCATCTGAGAATTAATGCTGTTTTTGATCATGTTTGGATAAGCTGGAAAAGTTGAATTCAAATCTCACCTTTTGGTTTTTCACATTATCCTAAGGAGTAGGTGGGCAGGAATCCAGAAATATTAATTGCAAATTCAATCACTGTGCTCATGTGGGTTATGAAATAGAAGAAAGTCTACCAAGCAATTTGTCTTCAGTGTTGTGCCAGTAAAGACATGGTTTCTTCCAGTACATGTGCTGGAGGATGCCCATTCAAATGAGATGTGACTATTTTATGGATGAATGTGTGACTAATGGCTAGAGACTAATATATTCTTCTGCCCTCTCATTATGGGGACCAGAGTATTTATTTACTAGTGCACACTATGACAAATGGTTCCACTTAAAATTTTTTCTTTTGATCCCACTAAATCATTTTTAGATTATACTGGAAGCTGCTCAGAAAAAAAAATGACACACGTTTTGGAAGTGCATTTCAAGAAAAGAGCTTCATGTTAAATATCTTGAAACCAATGTACTCTGGCACCACACATGACAAAATGAACAATTGTACCCAGGCTAGGACCTGAAAATGTTGGTTGATGTTTGCCACCTGAAGAAATTGCCCATGAAATGAACACTTACGGCTTGACTCATTAGAATTCAGCTTTAGTGTTTCAAATGAATAAGAATTTTTATATAGGTACTGAAAAATAAAGAAAAAAAAGTACACAGGAATGCTGGTGCCTTCAACTACACAAGAAATGTAGTTTTTCCTAGGAATCTGCTCCTTGAAATACGTAGTATAAAAGCAAGACCATGGGTAAAAATGGTTATTAATTCCAAGCCCAAACAGCTATCCAGTCACTCAGCAAAATTAAACATATCCGCAAAACACAGCTTTGTGTTTAATTTGCTCCCTTATAGCTCTACATATTTGGCATTACACTAGCTTTATTTTACAACTCAGCCAAACATGTGTTAGAATTTTATCACGCAAAGAGGATAACAATTCTAAACACATTGAAAATGAAGGCTCAGTTCTAAAATTAGGTTTTCTTAAAAGATGTATGTTATGAGGATACATATTTCAATTTTGGATGTGGCTTTTTAGGAAAGGATATAGAAATACTGTCAAAATATATCTTCTATAAATATGATGTATTATTTTTCGGCATTATTTTCTATCAACAATTATGAACTTTTGATAATTCTAGAACATTTGCTAGCATGTTTAACACATCCTTGGGGGAAGGGAACATAGGCCAGTAATTTTTTTAATATTTATTTTTATTATTTTAAAAAAATGTGTGTATGTGTGTGTCTACGTGGATCTTAACACAAGCTATTTCTCCAGTCCCAGGGCTATATACTCTTTACATTATAAAGCTATTTAACCCAGTGTATCCTCTATACTTACTGAGCTAGTAAATGTTTGAATGAAATTATATATTAGTAAGATGAGAAACAAAATTAACAATGAATTGGCAAGATCTAAATGTGTGGTCAAAATTATATGTTTCAGATGTCCAATTCTCAGTGTAGTAGAACCTTTACTAAAAAGGTCATGTTGCAAGGTAAGGTGGTTATTTAAGACATGATCCTTGAACAAGGTGACCATACCATTTGGTTTGTTTATTTATTTATTTATTTATTTATCTATTCACTTCACTTCCTGGTAGCAGACTACTTCCTACTCTCCTTCCATTCACACCCTCACAAATCCTTCCCCCATTACCTCTTCCCATTCTCCTCAGAGAAGGAAAGATCCTCCTTAGGAAGCATTCTTCCACATGAGACATCAAGTCATAGCAGGGCTAAGCACATGCCCTCTTACTGAGGCTGAGGCCCAGCAGGCAGTACCTCTGTACTACAGAGGAATATTTCCATTCATGTTAAAAAAAAAAAGTGCTTCATCCTGTCAATAACAACCATAGTTTTTCTGAAGATGTAAAACTTGATTTTATTTAAATTTCTAAAGTGATATCTGTTTCTTCCCTACATTACTTAGAACAATTGTTTCCAAACCAAACTAGATATAAGAGACTTGCTATTCCTTTGTTTACATTCCTATTTATTCATGTGCTAGGGCTTGAATCTAGGGACTTATCCTTGATAGACAAGTGCTCTACCCTGAGTTAGCTACATGCCAGCCCATAAATCTATAGCTTTTAATGAAGTTGTAAGATATTGAACAAACAGTCTAACACATGTTAGATGTTACTAAATAGCTGTTCCGTGCAACTAGCCTCCCAGCCACTGGAAGACTGTGACACAGTTGGGGAAGTGCAATTTGAGATGTTAATGCTTACCAGGTGTTTTGAGTGCTTTTAAAACTCAAGGAAGCCTGTGCTCTACAGAACAGTGAGTCTACCCGGAACTCACTCCCTAAGAGGATATATACTGAGAAACTGTATTTTATCTAGTTTATCAGAATCCTCTACCAAGTCTGTTAAACTTTAATTAGACTCTAGCTTTGAAGCTTATCATTCATTAGATGGATCCACACATCCAATTTAATATCTAAGATCTTAGAGGACTCTCTGAAGTCTCATGAGCCCAGAAGGTTGTTTTGCCGTTTGTCCTTTCAACAGATGGATGAGAAGGTTGCGAAGGTTGACAGGGGCTCTTCTTTAACACTTAGAATTTATGACTCCAACTTGGAGCAACTCAATAAATTGACTGAAGGCTGTACATTCATATTTTTCTCCAGATTTGACCAATGATCCTCTTGAACACTAAACTTTGAGCACTTCTACTTTCTACTTTATCTTGCTTTAAATAATTTTTAAACTAATTGTACTAAAAATCTCTGGAGTAGAAACTCCAGATTCATAATTCCTAAAAGCTTCCTTAGTAGACTTTTGGAAGTCATTAGGAGTCTTTTATTAATACACAACTCAGTGTCTCTTCTTTTCACCACACCGTCCTCCATAACCTACATAACAGTAAGTTCTCTTTAGCTTTATTGGCACTTAGAAATAAAGACTTGCAGTTGAAATGTATATTTTAATTATCAAGATATCTTTTTCTTTTTTCTTTGATTTGTTTGTTTTTATTGTTTTGTTTTTTGGGGTTGTTTTGGTTTTTTGTTTCGTTTGTTTTTCAAGACAGGATTTCTCTGTGTAGTCCTAGCTGTCCTGGAACTCACTCTGTAGACCAGGCTGGCCTCGAACCCCGAAATCCCCCTGCCTCTGCCTCCCAAGTGCTGGGATTAAAGGCATGCACCACCCACCATCACTGTCTGGCAAGATATCTTTTTCTTCTTCTAGGAATCCATGTTAAGAAAATGAAGAGACATCTCCTAGTTCTCTAATATGTATCTAGTGCAAGTTTGTTATGGAGACTGCAGTATTGCTTAACAATAAAGTGATTGAGATACCATTTAAATTGCATATATTTCCCCTTGCGTCCTATTAACAGTTTTTAATAATATATAATTTTTCGTCTATTAAACAGAAATGTAATGATTTAATATTTTATTAAAATTTAATAATGTTAATAAAAAGAAAGTATATACTATTGGTAATTTTAAAAGATAATTAATTTCATTTTAGAACTCATAGCAAACATTTGGTGTTAAGATACAGCTCAGTGGTAGAACACATGCTTAATATACATAAGGCCTGTGCTCAGTCATCAGGACTTGAAGAAAAAATCCACTGAATCTGGGTTTTTAATCTCACTAAATCTTTGTTCTTCTCATCAGGTGCAGATCTCTCCAAAAAGGAAAAAAAATAAGGTTTTCTAAAAACTTTAAATTATGAAGGTTATAGACAAAAGATTGTACTGTTATTATTAGTAAAATAAATTGTTAACTTTAAAATGTGAACAGGCTTGCTGTTATGACCACTCATGATTGCAAAGGAAACTACACAAAGACTGGATACATCCAGATGCTCCAGCATGTGCAAGGATGACTACATATGAAATCTGGAGGGATTTTACATTCATTTGAGGAGTTTCTTTTTAATTCCATTCTTAATACTGTCAAGTTTATTTTTAGCATATGAAAGATACTTTAAGATAATGAAAATGCTTCTGGTACAAATATCAATAACAAGGTATAAGTCTATTTTTTTAAAAAAAATCACTTTTCATATTTTAGCAATGTATTCCCAGAAATTAGACTCTACTATTCATTTTTATGCAATGATGAAAACAATCATATGCCCTTGATGAAAAGGAAACAGAACATTAAACTTTAACCCTGCTCCCTGAGATTCGGGAGAGCTTATTATATGTTAAGCTGACATGATGGAATGAAAAAAATTAAATAAATGAACATGGTCAAATTACCCTCTCTAAGCCCTCACTGGATGGTGTCATTGATGGTAGGAAATCTATAATTTCATTTTTTCTCCCTTATAGGCCAGAAATGTCAGATGGATTTATAAATATACTCTGATGAACATAGAAGGAAGCATCTAAACTCTGCCTGATTTAGGACAACTCAAATGCTGGATTCTCTGTACTCAGTGTTTGATTTGCTTCTTCTGAGGTTCTATTCCTAGTGACTATGCGTTGGTGAATGTTTCCCTTCCCAGTGATTAACTGGAACTCTTTAGTCCATTGTTTAGATTTACAAAAATTTGTCAACACAAATAATTCAATATGCAGTATCCTGTGTAAAATATACAGATGAGCAATAAATAGTATTTTTTAAAATGTTAAACTTCAGCAATAAAATGCAAAGTAAAACTACGTGGAGATCCAATTTTAAACAAAGCAGAATTTTCACAAACAAGAAAAGAGTCAACCATCAATGATGGCAAGAATCTGGAGAAAGAATAAAGCTTATAAACTGCTGGTAAATGTATTAAAAATAATTTCATACACACACACATGCATGCATTCAGACACATGTATATATTAGGTCATTGCACTTTAAAGAAAAATGAAGATTTGTCATTTTAAGTGAATACATGGAGAAAGAAAAAATTTGTGTTTCAATTTTTAAGAATATTATGTTCTGTTGAACATGAGAAATATATTTCTAGCGTTTTCCAACTCTAAGTAGTTTTCTCATCTGTTCAAATATGCCAGTGAGGAAATTATGTTACATGTGCCTAATTTGTAAGGCATACTTCCATGAATTTAGAGTTTTTAAACATACTGCTTTTTGTGGTATGGTGCAAACATTCCTTATCACAATCAGTTATCTTGTCTTATATTAACTACAAGTTAATGTAAAGTACTATTTAACTTTTTTTCTTGTGGATAGTTGAAGTTTTTATGGGTGGCATAGATGTATATGGTGATTCATAGGCCATAGGCTCTCAGTAACAATGGGATGATGATATTAGACCTAGTAAGCAGTCCCAAAATTGTAAAGCTACACATAGGACTGATTTTCAACAAAGAACATCACCAAGAATGTACAATTCCTAGTGTTCCCCTTTAAAAAGGAAAATGAGTGGTTAGTCTGTAATGACTTTCCATAAGAGAAAGTGTGAATAGAACAGAGAAAAAGGCCAGGACACTGGGGAAAGTAAATGAGGAAAATGGATTTGCCAGTCTTATTTGGTCAGGTAGCGATCATATTTAAACTAAAACATTTTTTTGTTGTTGATTATTCCGCCTGTCTTCATCTTTATAAAATAAAAATAATAATCAGCCTCCAATATCTAACATTATTTCTGAACTCATTCCACAATATAGAGATTTTTGAACATCAAAATTATGAGAATAAATCAATAATTAATACAAAGTAGTATCAGCGGGCATAAAGTATTTAAAGGAAAGAAGTGCTCACAAAGTTGAGATTGCTTTAAAGAATGAATTGGGGTTTCAAGGTTTTTTTTTTATTAAAGTCAGTGCCAAAGATTTGTATCAGGCAATCCTAGTGGCAGTTTATTAATAATCTGTCATGAGAAACTGACACATCAGGAGCTGAATTCTACTAAGCTTTAAAATGAAATTTCTTCTTTTTATTGTACCAGAATTATATAATTCTGTGGAAAGGCTTTAGTAAGTTTTAATATGCTTTAAACTCCCCTTTTTTGTCACCACATTTACCACCTTTCCTAATACCTCATTATCAACAAGTCAAATCAACAAATGTCTAATCTTGATTCTCTCAGATACCCATGCTCTGCCAAACAGAAGCAAGATAACACACACATTTTTGTAGAAGTTGATAAGTTTGCTTTCAGGCAGATGGAAAAAAGCCTCAGCAACTAAATTACTTGTTCCTGAAATGTTAGGCATAGAGGAAAAACTAAATAGAGTATGGAAACCATATCAAGTGAGTATTAAAGTTAAGCCATGGGGACTCACAGGTAGATAATTTACTTAATCAGAATTATGTTTAAGCTAGTCAGACAGGAATGATCTGCCCAAAGGTAAGAAGAACAGATAATCCATATGTCTCCATACTGAAAGGTTTATATTACAGACACTACTGCAATGAAACATCATTGAACCAATTTTTTATGAATAGCAGTTAAGTGTTCGGATCAGAAATCAAATTGATTTCTCTCTATATCAAATACTATGCTGCCATCAATCACCTAAAATATTTGTCATGACCTTTTGTTGACTGCATGCTTTCTGTTTCTGGTTTTTTTCTGTTATTGTTTTTGGTTTTGGCTGTCCTAGAACTCACTCTGTAGACTAGGCTGACCTTGAACTCAAATCTGCCTGCCTCTGCCTTCCAAGTGATGGGATTAAAGGCATGCACCACCCCTACCTGGCAACCAAAGTATATGCAAAGCATATGGTTAGTTGTATGAGACTTTAGGTGCAACAAGGAGAAAAATTATATTTAACAATACAAGGAGAAATTTTAAGCACCGATTGTACTACTGAATAGAATTCACAGAGTTTGACATCTAATTCACCTTCTATGAACATGAGCAGAGTATTATTTTTCTTACATCAGACAGGTTAAAATAAATTAATTACCTAAACTCAGACCCATACTTTCAATTTTACTTTTTTTGAGTCCATGGTTCAAGTTTTCAAATGACAGTCAACAACAGTTTTTCACATTATAATCCAATTCTATATGCTCCTTTCAATACTATGAAGGTTTCCAGGTCATATCTAACTCATATCCTACAGGTCCCATGTCTGAAGACTGTAGTTACTTAGCAGCTTAGAGCAATGGCAATAGCCTTTGTCTTGGGCATCTTTCATACCACTCCCTAACTCCTTTTTCAATCAGCCTTAGTATTATTTTGTGTCTCTGTCCCCTCTCTTCCTCTTTATTGACCCTCTCCCTGTTTTACCTCTTTCCCCTTTTGTATTAGAATGTTCTAAGCAAGTTGCCAAGAGAGAAACACAACCAATATTCTTACTTAGTTGTACAATTTGAAAACCACAAGAATGAGTAATATGGAAAGATGTTCATATTTGTGCATTTGTGGCCCTTAAATCTTGGAGATGACTAGTGACTGGCTGATTACACTGATTAGACCTGTTCAATAAGGGGAAGTTTAAGCCTTGTAGAGTGTATCAAACAAACTACCCATGGCTGGAGAGATTGTAGTACCTACAGGAGAACATACAATTGGCATTTTTTTAAATCTGTAGTTTGTAATTCAATTCTAAATACTTAGAATTTATCAAAAGATATTTTCACACCATCAAATATATTGTTTGTTGTTGTCGTTATGTTTGTTTGATTTTTAGAAAATGCAGTTTATTACAGAAATCCACAGTTAAGGCATATCATGAGAAAGAGAGAGAGAGTTTGTATTTTTTTTTTCGTTCCTTAGAGGAGATGTATTAAGTTAAAAATTTCAAAAAGTAAAAAAGTGTCTAAGAAGAAATTTCATAACTTTAAAAGAGAGACATTCTAAACAGGGGGCAGCTTTTGGCATCACAATTCAAGAATAGATTATTTGAATTTTTACAATCCAAACTTAACTAACAATAGCTTTACAAGTGATATTAGTTTTTCTCATCATGTAAATAAAATCTTTACTCCAATAAAAATGGTTTTGTTAAAAGAAAGGCAATCAACTAAGATAACCAACTCTGGGTCTTCTGTCTTTGTGATTCTTTCAAATTAATAAAAATTTCTTTGCAAATCACACAAGGAGTTTTGCCTTTAACCCTTTTCTTAATGTGCTTGGCTCTGTTCTTTTCATGTTGGTTACAGTTGGTCTTCCTTCCTATCATCCATGCTATTCCAAAGGTCAACAACTCACCTCTGTGGTGGATGGAGCTGTTTGCTAAGCTGCAGTGACCCATAGGATAGTATAGTTGTAGTACATGGTTTTCTTGTGTTTGTCCTTTTGCTTAGGTTATTTTCAATGTATGATGAATTTAGAGAAAAATAAACTATCCTAGCTTATATTGATGATTATATTTAAACTCTAAGTTGGAGATCATAAATTGGAATTGTTGGTAATACATAAAAATGGTTTTGGATTTACAAAAGAAATTCGGGAGCACTAACAGCATAAATGATGGCAAACAAAACTATGGTTATTATTTTCCAAGTGCTAAGGAAGATTTCCTTTTAGGTGAACTTGTGTACCTAGGAATACTATGGTTAGTTGTAGTACATCTAATCTATGATTAGTTATGTATCAGAGGTGTAATTAAAACAAAAACCTATTAATTTTCCTCAGAAGTGCTACTTAACAGATTACACTTAATGTTTTTTGTTAGCTTGTTTTGTTTTTGTTTTTAATTTTTTTTTCATTAACATCTCCACATGTTATCATGGTATTTTGAAACTATGATCTTTGGCACTAATATGTTGATATATAATGCACATATTTAATAGCTATGACCTTCAAGTTTCATTGTATGAGGAGTCAATAATATCTGTTAAAAAAATATCCCTGAAGAACTTGTGGCATGATTAAAAGATGTTCTCGTAGGAGTTTGAATGAGAAATTGGCACCAGGGACTCAGACCTTTACACATATTGTCCCCATCTGGTGTCACTCTTTTTGAATATTTAGGAGCTATCACATTGCTGGGGAAAGAATATTGGTAAGGGTGGGCTTTGAGATTTCACAGCAATGTCTTACTTTCTGTTTTCTTTTTCTGTTTAGTGCTTATGGTTGGTATGTGAGCTTTCAGCTTTCAGTTTCTGCCATCATGTCCCCTGCTTGCTACCATGCCTCCCTACCATGAGGATAGAATCTTCTTATCCTTAATCATCACCCAAAATAAACTCTACTTCATATAAGTTTCCTTGATCATGGTATTTTATCACAGAAACAAAAAGGTAACAATAACAGTCCATCACCGGATAGTGTCTATGAATTCTTGGTCTCCAGTTATTTGTGGTGTTTAGGTACCTCAGAACCATTAGAAAGGAGGACATTGCTGTAAGAAGTAAAAAACTGAAGATGGACTTTGTAGGTTTACAATCTGTCCTCTTGCCATGTTTTCCTTCTGACTGCTTCCTGCTTTCTGACAAAATGTGGCCACTGTTTCCTGAATGCCAGGCAAGCATGATGCCCCTGCTGCCAAGCCTTCCTCACCTTGAAGGACAATACCTCCTCCAGAAATGTCAGCGAAATAAACTCTTTCTTCCCTTAAGTTGCTTTTTGAGAGAATATTCCATCAAAGCAACAGACATATAATAAATGCAAACATTTTGCTGAGTATTTCAAGTACTAGTCTTACATACTATGTTCTTTTATAACTGTCCTTTCACATTACATTTTCCTGCATAAGATATTGTTTCTTTTATGTTAATAAAAACATTCCTGGTTCTTCATTCCTTAAAGTAGTTTGCTTGAAGACTCTGTGATGCTGTGACTCATATTGGAATACTGGTCAAATGTTCACACTCAGTTTTGTAAATGAGATGCTGTAGTTGTCAGAAGCAGTTGAGGATCTGTGTTTAATGCACCTTGACAGATGTAGTGTGTCAAGCACATGCAAACTACTACTCTCAGCTCAGGATGCACAGGGTACTTTTAAAAGTCCTACATATTTGTGTTACAGAAAACTTTCATCAGGAACATCTTATTCATAGCTGAGCTATTGTCTTCTAAATTAGAGCAAGGGATAGTTCAACGTGAATAATGGATTTAAATTCACTTAGAAACTTAACCTGTGGAGAGAAATATAGGACTTATATCTACAAAATTACAATGGGAGCAAATAGTACGGACATTGACCTACATGCTTGATTCTTTGTATTCTTGTTCCTCCATGTTAAAGAAATATCATAATTTTCTGGATAGTATTTAAATTATTAAATACTAATATAAAGGGAAAATTGGTTTGTAATGAAAA
This sequence comes from Montemys delectorum, assembly GCA_019843815.1. Taxonomy (NCBI): domain Eukaryota; kingdom Metazoa; phylum Chordata; class Mammalia; order Rodentia; family Muridae; genus Montemys; species Montemys delectorum. The sequence continues at coordinate 26,920 of JADRCD010206050.1, read as the reverse complement.
ATATTTATGATAGAGTGCCAAGTGGAAGGAATTTGGTTAGAGTTTCCTGAAAGTATGGTCATTTATAATGACAAGCAACCATGTAAAATACTTTTCATATTTGCTTGAATTTATTAAGATTCTACCCAAATATCTCTTTTTTTTTTCTCTCTTATCACATGTTGTCAATAAGCCTAAAAATTCCTGCATATAGCAGAATTAATATAGAACTCACCTCAAACTTCACATTCAATTAGATGGTTGAACACACACACACACACACACACACACACACACACAAGCAAACACACACACACCAACACACACACACCAACACACACACACACACACACACAAGCAAACACACACACACCAACACACACACAAACACACAAGCAAACACACACACACACAAGCAAACACACACACACACACACACACACACCAACACACACACACACAGACACACACACACACACACACACACACACACAACTTCATCTCACTCCAGAAGGCCGTGTTTTTAATAGTGTTCTTGGGACCTCAGCTGGATCTTTGGAACATGATTACTTTCTCTAGGAAAGGTACCAAATTTTGAATGAATGAGTAAAAGACTCTTTGTAAAGCAGATTTAGCACCAGCTTTTTTTTTTTTCAGTTAAATTCACTGAGGCTGAATCAAAGACGTTTCATTATCTTTATTTTTCCAGTTCTCCATTGTTAAAAAGCAGGTTACTTTCAATTTTTATTTTGATCAGCAAACTGCAATGTAATATTAAAGAGTAAAAAATGTAATTATTATTTCGTTCCAAGATAGTTTTACCAAGAAGCAGTTATTATGTTAAGTAGCTCATTCTTGAATTAAAGTGGAAGGTCAGGAGGGACCATGAAATGAGCCCCTGTACCCTCATTACTATTCTATTGTTGTATCTAGCAAATGTACCAGCCACTACTAAAGATGTGCTTTGTGTTACAAAGATTGTCAGCCTCAAATGACTGTAAAATAGATAGGTGATCACAGATCTTTTTCTGAATGATATTTCTTTTTATTCTTAGATGATTTTTGTTTTATGTGGAATTGATCTGGAGAATTAGTTTGTATTTAGTTCCTTTATTTAAAAATATGTTGTAAATGACAGAAAATGGTATCACATTTATATTATGATATAATTGTACTGTCTATAATCCAAATTAAAAGACTATGTTAACTATCATATCTTTCTTGGAATATAAAAATAAAAAATTCCACAAGTCTTGAAATGACTCATGATTTTCAGATAATTTCCATTATTTCTTTACTGTGATACAAAAACATGTGGATAACTATTTTGTTTTTATGTTTTAATAAACATGTATAAACAGGATTTTAATAATTATTTACATATTATCATCAAAGAGCTAGAATGCTTTGTAAATATCCATTATATAACACTTTCAAACTAGTAGTCACATATATTAAAGTGGCCTCTATAAATGTGTCAAAATATTCACTCAGGATAAAAAAAACTCAGTATGACGAAGAAGTTGTGATCATTTTATTGCCTCTGTTAGGAAACTGTTCATGCTATTAAGATCAATATTATCTTTTGAAATCTAGTTGTGTGAATTACTACTCCACTGATGACTGTGATTATTTATGTTATTAGGCACATATATAGACTTTACTAAGGATAAGACATTGTACTGTGGGCCTTACAAGGGTCCATACAGATATAATTAGAAACTATTTTCCCTTAAGAAAAAAAATTCAAGCCAAGCTAAACATAGAGAAAATGCTTTACTATAGAGCATGTCCAGGCTGTTATTTAACAGAAGTGCTCTTGCTGTGATATATTTCTTTTACTTTTTCTTTCTCTATTTTTTTCATCCTTTTTTCTTTCCTTTTCCCTTCCCCTTTTTCTTTTTTGAGGCAAAAATCTCATTCAGCCAAGGCTGGCTTTGAACTCACTATTTAACATAGATGACCTGATCTCTTTGTCCTCTAGCTGTGAGTTCCAGTGGGTTGGGATCACAGGTATGCTCCAGCAGACATAGAGAATAATCATTTATTTCTACTTTATTTCCCAGGCAGTGTACAAATCTACCTTCTAGTTTTGGTGCTGCAGTAACATTACTCCTTTTCATGGCAATTGTTCATAAGCAGCAGTTCAATTTTTCCACTTAAAGTCAACTAGCTTTAGATCTGTGATCACAGTTGTCCTTCTCGTGACTAGCATTGTTCCTTGATACTCACAGTTACTCTCAATACAGAACATCGTCACTCAATTATATAATTAATTGCCCTAACATGTCATGAGGTGGTTTGAATATACATCACCCACAAAGGTACTATTAGGAGATATGGCTTTGTTGGAGTAGGTGTGGCCTTGTTGGAGGAAGTGTGCCACTGTGGAAGTGAGCAATGAGACTCTTCTCCTAACCATGTAGGAGCCAGTCTACTCTATTTTGCCTTTGAAACAAGATATAGAACTCCCAAGTCCTCCAGGGCCATGCCTGCCAGGATGCAGCCATGCTTCTTGCCTTGATGATAATGGAGTGAACCTCTGAACCTGCAAGCCAGCCCCAATTAAATGTTGTCCTTATGAGAGTTGCCTTGGACATGGTGCCTGTTCACAGCTATAAAGTCCTAACTAAACATGTGGGATTCTAACCATTTTGAGACTTTAAATAAATACATATTTACCATCATACATTGTACATTGTGCTATTCTATATGAATTATTCTATAGTAATCTAGGTCCCTAGTAGCTCTGATTCACCCAAACTTCTACCTTTCAGCATTTTAATTTCAAACTTCCCTAAAAGTGAAAAACATAAATTAGAGGCAAAAAAATTCACTGGCTGATAAGAGTTGCTTATGTCTTATAAACACAGATGGTATTATGTAAACTTTGGAAGATTTTCATAACTAACAATGCTAATTCTGCTCACTCTGCCTTGCTATGTGAAGCTCAAAGGAATGTTTACTGTGTACTCTGTCCCCTTTCAGTCTTCTTCATCTGATGGACTTTCCTTGGGGCTCACAAAGTTATCTCATAGCACTGTGCGCTACCCTTCAGGACTGAAATGTCCTAGCTTCTTTTGACTGTAGAAATACCTCCAGTCGCAATCTGAATTTTTTTCAAGTAGCTAGAAAATGTTTAGAGGTAAAGAGAGCAGCATAAAACTGAAAAGGCAATTGGGCGTATGGATATATTCTGCATTATAGACCAGCGAGGCTGCCCAACTTTATCAAACACACACTTTCTGTCAATTTCTTCCTTTAACTTTTCAAAAGAAACCCTCTATGTATTACCATCAAAGTTTTCTCACACTGTTCTTTAAAGAAGAATGACTTGTAGGCTCTGATAGCTCTCATGTCTCACAGCAAGTGTGTTATCTCTGGTCCCAACAATGTCTATTCAGAAGGCTTAGGGTATGCATTCTTCTGAAAGTGCATCTGTAATCTCTGGTGGGTGGGTGGGTGAGGCATCATTCCATATAAATGTGTATATGTATATAACTTGGGCCAGTGGCTTTTGCTCTGAGATAATTTTACTCTCTTATCTGCACTGCCAATCCAACCTATTGCTATTTCTTAAGTCGCACAATTTCACACCCTTTGTCTACAAAGACACTATAACATTTTAAAATGAGCCCTTCTTCTTTCTACTCTTCAAGGAACTTCTCAAACTTTCTGTTTTGTTTTTTTTTTTCTGATAAAACTTTCCCTAGTTATGTGGCCTTAAGCAAATCTCTTACCTCCTACAAAGTATGGTTCTCCTTGCAGCAACAATCTCTCCCTCACCTGACATATTTGTGAATATCCCTAAGCTGATGTAGACATTATGTACTCATGTGCCCTCCTCCTCCCTGCTCGGTATTCCAGTCTGCCAGCCAGTGCAGAATACACTGCTGAGCCTAATATCTGCATTCAGTCTGTGTTGGATCAAAGTCCAAGGAACTGCATTTTCTCACAGGAAGAGTGACTACTTGTGCAGTGCTCTTGGTGTTTCAAGGATATTGGCAAGAATATTTAAATTGTGCTGGACAAGGAAGTAGGCTCCAGATAAATACAGCTGAGGAATATGTTCCTTGTGTCTTGATTATCTTGATAAGTCTCTGAATACAATGAGCATGAGACCTTCGTTTATGCCTTGTTTGTTTCTTGACCTAAACTGACCCTATTTTTGTATGTACTTATAATAATATAAAAGCAGCCTGGAAAAAATAAACATGCTTCAGCACTTACTGGAATCATATTATAGTTTTGTTTAATTGTTCGGTTTTTCGTTAATCCTCCCTCCCTTCCTCCAGACCCTGTTGACTGACTGAGTGGGCTTGGTTGTTACTGTTATTGTTCCTTCTTGCCAATTTGTATAAAATCTTTGAATTTATTATGCACTCATTGTTTTTGTTCATTTTATTTATTCTCCCCTCATACATTATATTCCTACTTCAGTCTCCTCTCTGTTGACTCTGCTCAGTACATCTCACTTCCTCTCTCCCCCAGATCCATTGTTCCTACCTTTCCGATCTGAAAAGATCAAGCCTTCCTGGGATATCAACTACACATGACATTACAAGATGCATTAAGACTCAGGACAAACCCTCATATTAAGCCTGGATGAGGCAATCCAGTATGCAAAAAGTGTCCTGAGAGCAGACAAAAGAGTCAGAAACATCCCCACTCCCAAGGTTAGAAGTCCCACAAAACCCCATTAAACAACTACAGAATGTATGCAGAGGACCTAGTAGAGACACATGATGGCTTTATGATTGCTGCCTCAGTCTCGACGTGCCCAACTACGCACTTACTTTTAACCAAAATTATTTCCAAAGAGAAAATGGGGCACTGAACAAGTCAGTTATTTGGTTATATATGTCTACTGAAAAGTCTAAGAGATTAGAGACTGTATACACAATATAAGAAGTCTGCCCTACATTCCTTTCTTTGGGAGAAATAAATCCCAGCTTATCATATCAGATTTTATCCTGTATTCAAACTCAATCTTTTCCTGACTCAGTGATTTGATCTAAAGATGTCTTAGTCATAACCCTACCTCACTGTAGCCTTTAAAAACATTTGCATGGTGAGCTTTGCATTACACAGTGTGAATCATGCTTGATCTATATTAGAAGAGAATCTGACTCTGCAACTAAGGAAATTGAAAAATAACAATATGAATAATTTGAAAATAAAAGTCTTGCTGCAAACATTAGGTTAAGAGATGTATTTAACCATATAAGCAAAATGTACATATAATTATCTGAAATTTTGAAAATTATGTTTTAAAAATTAAAGAAAATTATAACAAAAATAATGTTATGTGACATTTCAAATATGGTCAATCCAAAATGATGTCACACATATTTTAGTAACAGCTATGTGTCTTGGTGAGTGTACACATACTGTGAATGTGGAAAACAATTGGTGAAGTACACCAGAAGTTTATCATATAAAATGCAGACAATTTCTTTTAATTGACTCTAAAATATATTTATCTTTTTAAAAATATGTTTATCCCTGTTGAATCATAAATGTATTTATCTCTATGAATATCAAAATAATTAAAATGGCTTTTACTCTTGACTCAATTATAATATAATAAGTTGTTTATTAAGGTATTATGCCACCTTTTAACCCACTATTTTGGAATAGTAGGCAAGAGTAGAAATGAATTCATATCGTAGATTTGTCTAAGTTAAAGACAGCTTGTTTGCATTTGTCAATAACATCTATCAAAAGAAACTAACAAAGAATGCAACTATAAAATATAATAATAGATTTCAAACAATGTACATCAGTTTATTTATTTGAATTACATATGAAATATTCACTTTTATAACAGAAAAGTTTAGATAAGGAGTATGCTTATCCGCTTTTACTTTTGCTGTAAGTTACACATAATTGTTGTTATCGTGGGCAAAAAAAAGAGGCTCTAGGATGATGTGCTAAATAATTGCCAGCTTTTCCACATCGTCTTCCCATGGTTGAATGGCACATGTGGTATGCTCAGATACACTTCAGATCTGCTACAGGATTTCACCAAAGGTGGCTTCTTCTTTTTAATGATAATATTCACCATACTGTAGTATGATACATAAATGTATTTTGTTAAGAAAGAGGGTTGCCTGAATTGCATGGAGAAAGATTTAAAGATCATAATTTACAGGTTAATTGTAAACAACAGGCTCATTTGCTGCTCCTAGAACTTTTCAACCGTTTCTGTGACAAAGATCAGCCTTGGACATCTCTCCTCCATTAGCTGCCAGTTTCACTATGGATTTGTTTAGAGAATGCCAAGTATTATGGCTATTCATGGTGTTAACATACATATCTACTCCTGTTCTTTTCCATACTATGTTGAATTTCCAGTAAGTCTTATCTATTTTATGTGTTATTTCCTCATCTCTGTGCATAGACTCAATAGCAGGACAGTGAGGCACCACAGGTTTCTTCCAAGTCATCTATACTTAGTTTTGAGGAACCATGTTAATTTCTATCATCAAAGCCTTATCTCTGTTCCTAATCTACATTTCATCCAAAATAAGAATTATAGCTCAAACTATGGGCATAATCTTTAAAAATGTCAAGAATTTCTTTTAAAAGTAAAGTTCTAATACAAATTAGATACTCTTCAAATATCTAAATACTCAACTCTCAAGAAAACATCTTTCGTTTGTCTCAAGGACATCCCTAAACAAAAAAAAAAAATATTTAATAACATTTATTACATTTCTTAAATATTTTAAAGTTATAAAGATTTTTTAAATAACTGACATTAAAACAATATACTATATAGTTTCTGTTGTATATCTACTGTTTGGAGCTTTGAATAATTTTGAAGTTATGACACAAATTGTCTTGAGGATTCAGGCACGGGAAAGAAAGTTTAACCATACATATGTGCTAATGAAACCAATGCAACTTCCATGGAAATAAAAAGATGATTATGCTATGTTTCATTGTATATCTCACAATTTTAGTTAATATATAATTTATTTGAATGCTTAAACAAAATTATCATATCAGAAGAAAATCACCTGCAACTCAAATGATGCCAATAATGAGGCAGTGCAATCTATGACAAATATTTGAGTAATTAACTCAATATATTAGTAATGAAATAATAGATTTTGATAGGATCATTCCTATAAGTCACTGAGGAAGCATGTGTTAAATTATTTTTACCATGAGATTTAATATGTACATGTAATTAGCACAAAGTAATGTTTTCTATAAATTTTTGGTATGTTTTTGAGACAGGGTTTCATAGTTTATCCCTGTGTGGAGTGGTAGTCACTACGCAGACCATGTTGATCATGAACTCATGGATATCTGGTGACCCTGCCTCCCAAATATTTTAATTAAATGTGTGCAACAGGTCTTGCTTTATACCTAAATTTTAATGTTTAAGTATAAAATTACTATATAAATCATAAGAAATGTAATTTAATTATTGTACCCATGAAAATAATTAATTAGAAATAATCTGTTAAATTAACATGTATCACCTGCAATTTTTACTGTAAACTAAAATGATTCATTCCTACTGGCTAGCCTTCTTTATATCAGAAGTTTCTACCTATTCTACTGAGGGAAAGAAGTATTCAACAGTCTTATGGAGCTGTGAACTCTGATCTACAGTAAGGACTGTGCTGCCAAGATATGTACATTAGTGCACAGTGGCACAAATGTTAAGGGAGTAAGTAACGACTTTTTGGATGGATTTGGATATATTTCAAGTCTGCTGAATGAGACAGAACTCATGACTGGTACAGATAACTCAAGCAAAACTCATGACTTGCTAACTCATAGCTCCCAGGGGTAAAGCTAATAATAAATCTGAAAACTCTATTTAACAGAGGCTGATAAGTGGATCTATTATTAAACTTCCTTATAACATACAGTTTATACCTCAAATTGTTCATATCTTTATACCCACATACTAGTACATCTCTCATCCTTCATCAGTGAAGTTCATTTTGACAGTAGATAGTAATTATAGAAACAAATCATTAGTCAGTGTGCAAGGAATTAATGGTCGTGGTGCACTCAACTATAAATGATAATTCCATTTCCCAAAAATCTTAGGGTTCATATCAGAATGAAAATCAGAAAGAGTTAGATAGTGGATACCTGAAGAGAAACATTATTTGCAAGAGATAATAGGGCTGTTGCACACAAAAACTCATAGAAGCTATGTTTTTATGCATAAGATCAAGCCAGTCAAAGACCCAAGATTGACAGGAGAGAGACAAATGAAGTGTCACCCCTTAGAAGCTCAAACCTGATTGGTACTGGGAAGGAAGAGTCAGATTTCTTCAGGAATGTGACCACAGATGGTCTACCAGTTCTAGGGTAGATAATTTCACACCCTTCTACATACAGGCAGCATTAAGAGAGATTTATGCATTTAATAAAAGAGATAATAAATGCTGTTGAGAGGGAAAATTGGAAGGAAGTGAATGTATTTGATTAAAGTACATTATATGCCTGTATAAATTTTCAGTTAAAATCTCACTAGTTATTAATATTAAAATATAAAAACCAAATAGTTTCTAAGCAAAAATATTATATTTAATAAATTTCATAAATATATTAGATACAATAATATTATATTTAATAAATTTCATAAATATATTAGATACAATAAATGTGGACATAAGTGTTATCCTTTTAGTAACCTTTTTATTGTATCTGTGGCTATAATATATATGTAATAGACAGGATGCTGTGTATGTTCATGTGTTATTTGGAAGAATATATTTCTGTAAGGATATCTAAGTAAGTAATCATAATTCCTTCCATTATTGTCAAAGTCTCTTTGAGTCTAAGTCTGCTTCTTTGTGGCAACAATAATCATTTTTAAATACCCTGCCTGCTGTTTCTTTAAGAAATGTAACCAAAAAGTGTAAGTAAGGTACCTAAAAATACTGGGACTATACATCATTTGTGTCACTTACCAGATATGTTTTAATAATGAAAGTTACTTAGACATATGGTCTTACTCATTTGTTTCTGTGTGTTAAGCCTATCCTTTCCTACAAATACAAATTTTATGCTATACTATTGGTGTGCAGGTAATCTGCCTTTTAAATGCTATATAGAAACTGCACACTCCGTTGCTTACTCTTAAGGGACATATGAACAGAAAATCACCTTGTTAAAAGTTAACTTCACTTTCATAGTACAAACTTACACTTGTATACATTCTATAATCAGTTTTTACTATAAGCCAGATCCACATTTACCAAGTGGCCCTTAATGTAATTAGTCAATGAACTCTATAAATTAATAAGATCTTATGCTTTTTATTAGAAAGCTTCTATTTTCCTATTTTACTTGCAGGGTCACATATTTTTTCTTTTAACTCCCCGAAACTCAAACATTAAGCCTTCACAGAAAAACGCAGTTTGATAAATCTTGACAGGTGATAAAATAAGTTTTACTTTAAATAACACATCGTCTCTATTCGTTGGTATCAAATAGACTTCACTATAAAATTCTTAATATATAAAATTGTCACTCATGTCCAAAGAACTTTCTTCTGTTATCTAAATCTTTACTTTCTTCTATCATACATTTAAATTTAAATGAGAACCATATATAAAATTCTACCAAATATTCTTTATAACCCATCCAGCATTAAGCAGAAAATACTGCTTAGTTTTTGCAATGTTTATAGTAAAATATCTAGTAATTTATGCCAGCTTCTTTGTAAAATATACACACTACCATACAAAGTCAACAAGCCTTCATTTCAAACCTTTAATAAAGCAATATAACTTTTGAAACTAGTATGTGTGTGTGTGTATGTGTGTTTGTGTTCACCAATTTTTTATTTTAAAAGGTACATTTTACATTTAAACAACAAAGGAAAAGTGAGCAAAATTATTACTCATTTCCTGTATCCCAGAATTCTTACTGCTTTACACACCAAGACAAGTATCTGTCTACATGGTATCCTTTGTGGCCTCTTCCCCCCTACCCTCCTCCATTCTTAATTCTGTCTTCTGTTTTCTGTGTGTAGCATTTTAAAATGAATTAAAATCGATTTAGGAATAAAAAACACATTCTAAAACTATGCATGTGTTAACTGTAATCTTACCATCGACTCACAGGTTAGGCGTTCAAAGAAAGTTCTCCACCCTGAGACCTAAAGAAATACAATACAAACCATGCTGTTAGTACTGACATTTAACTTTAATTTAACAATGAATGCCTTTATGATCTAATTAGAATTTTTATATAATCTATTAATGTACATTTAACTTAACAGTTTTGATCATACTGGTTGTCAAAAATATCACCACTCAATTTACATGATAATTATTGATATTTAGCATTCATTTTTTTTTTATTTGACCATTTCAGGCATGGATTAGAGAGGAAACCTGTTCAGTCTGTCTTCTTGTGAGTCTATGAGAGATGAATACATCTGCACACATAATGTACTTTGTAGATGGAATTCTACAGGTAAACACCATTCATTCTTTATTAGTGACAATATATACATTTATATAGAGATCCATATAAAATGTTCACTGTGCACCACCAGAGTGATTATAACACTATAATCTATTCTACACTTTCTGTTATAAATTCTGTGGAATACAGAATTACATATGACAATGAACATTTTATATAATAATTTTAAGACTATGCCCTAATCCATACTGCAGAAGATACTTTTTCAAGTCATCCAAACTTACGCTCTTGGCTAATTTTACTGTCTTTAGGCTACTTGACTATGACCACTCCTGGCATTATTTGATAGAGGTCATAACCTTTGCAATTGGTTTATTGTTTTCATATTACTTATTGACCAACAAATATTATCAATCTCTAAAATTTGCTGTTTCTAAATACATGCTTCTAATATGAATAAAAATAAAAATTAATTTCTTCTCAATGAAGAAATGAGTAGTATTTGAAAACTTTACAGAAACTCATAAATGAATGTGGTATAGCAGGTGTTCTTCTGTATAGTACTTAGTTGACTACAATAAAGGTAAAAAAGAGAAACAGTAAAAGAAGCACAGGCATGTTCATTGCTTAATGGTTAGTGTTATTTTGGAGGCTATATTTTCTACAGATGTTTATGTACTATGGTGTATAAACTCAATATTCTAGATGAAAGCATTAACTGACAAAAGTGTGTTGAATACTTAACAAGGGTTGTCATATATTAAATTGGATGTTTTACTGAAAAGAGTAATGGTAGAATTTAATTCAGTACCACTTTCATGTACATAAAAATCAACACATCAAAATTTGATGTCTTCTGTCAGTGTGTGTATATGTTGTGCGTGTCTGTCTATGTGCAAATGAGTACACTCAATGTATATGTGTGTGTGTGAAGGCTAGAAATGAACCTGGAGTTTCTCAGTTACTATACAATCTATTTTTGTTGGTGGTGGTGGCTGTTTGCTTTTTAGAGGAGGATTCTCAGTTCTCCTGTAACTTGCTGCCTGGAGTTGATTGGCTGCCTTTCAGCCTCTGGGATACACTTTTCTCTGCCTATCCAGTTCTAGAATTCCAATGTTTGCCAGTACACTAACAATTTTTTTATGTGAGCTCTGAGGATAAAACTCAGGTTCTTATCCTAGAACAGCAAGGAATTTTCCAACAAAAGCACATATCCAGAGGCCAGCCTTGCTTTCTTATTCTGGAGGGTGAAATATCTAAATGAAATGCAGCCTTGAATAACGAATGCTCAAAAAAATCTCAGCTGAGGTCATCAGACAATGTGTTGGCAGAGATTTGAAGTATCCAAAATATATGATTCTTGATATATTATGCTAAACTCCTGTGTCTGGCATTTGATATTGGCCACTCCATTGTGAGTTGGTAGGATGTCTTCATCAGTATCCCATTGGTGTTTTTGACTGTTTTTCCTTATAATTCACAAAGCATATTAACCTTTTAAGTGCTCTAGACTTAACTTTCTAGTGTCACCCTATTGCCAATGTCAGCTCAGGAGGAAGAAATGACAAAATCATGGTTGATATATAGTTCCTATTGAAATTTGTTACAATAAATATTACCACACCCAAGGATCCATCTAAGAGACTTGACCTCCACAAATTACCTCTCAGTGGTCTTCCTCTCTACTCTTCCTTTTTATTAACAGATACAATAGTTAAATTTTCGTAGCATACTTAAAGGGTTGAGATTTTGGAGCAATCATTTGGTTAAAACTAAATATTATTATGCCAAAATAAGCTGAATGAATACAGAAATTAAAAATATTGTTGTTTCTCTTGTATTCTTAAAAACTGAATGTCAAACTTTGCTATTGACATATTACAGAGATAACAATTCACTTTTAATGCTTTTTAGCAGTATCACTTTCTAGATTACTTTCTCGGGCAATTACGTTGCATTTTTTAAAGTTTAAATGGAAGCTTTTAACTAAATAATTGAATTTCAATATAAAAATCACATGAGATTGATGTTCTCTACTTTCACCTGGAATGTGTATTTGGGTTTGTGACACTTATAAAAATCCAAAGGCCATTTTTGTCTGTATAATTGACATTATTATATTGATTAGATATACCAGCCATGTGCATTCTAAATCACTGTACAGATTTACATTTAGGGACTCAGAAATAATGTTGAAGGCATTTGATAATTTGTCTTCCAAGGTTAAATCCAACAAGATAATTTCAAGCATTTTTGAAGCCTAATGCAAAAGTGTGGCTGACTCCAAACTTAATTTATCTTTTTCAATGATTTGTGGGGTTAGACTTGGGCAAAGATATGAAATATTGGAACATATTTAAGCAGGAGCAGGACAATTTAACATGGCATGCATAAATAACTCTGTTTAGAAGATGTTTTGTGGAGATGGACCAGTTATTAAACTGTCAATGCCATTGGCACTGAGTTAGCTTTATCCTTGATGCACTTCAGGAAATTTCATTTCTCATAAGAGTTTAACAATGTGAACTTATCATTTTAATGATGTGAACTTATTTCATTTCAGCTAGTTACATTTGGAAAATCAAGCATAACACAAAATGCTACGCTAAAAAAAATGGCCAACTTAAAATATATTACCGTAAATTTTATCTGTCTAATGTCTTAAACTTATCAGGTCAAAGAAGGAATACTTTAGCATTACTATGTGACTGACTAATATAGCCCAGATCTTTAGTTAGTTGTTTTTAATTTTAACATTTATAGAACATGTATCATTTCTCCAGAAGCATTTAGAATATTCCATTTCCCTCATCTCAGCTCCACACAATTCTGCTAGCTATTTTAATATCATATGCATAAAAATGCTAAAGAGGCTAACAAATCCAAGGACATATAGACAATAACTGATAGAGTTGAGATTCAGTAATAACCTCTCAGTCTACAGTGAGATAGTCTCTCTTTATTCTCTCTCTCTCTCTCTCTCTCTCTCTCTCTCTCTCTCTCTCTGTGTGTGTGTGTGTGTGTGTGTGTGTGTGTGTGTGCGTGTGCATGTGCGTGTGCGTGTGTGTGTGTGTGTGTGAGAGAGAGAGAGAGAGTGTGTGTGTGTGTGTGTGTGTGTGAGTGTGTGTGTGTGTATGAATGTAGGTACTTGTGTGGGTCAGAAGAGAACATCAGATTCCCTTCAGCTGTAGTTACAGGCAGTTGTGGACACCTAACAAGGGTTCTGAGACCTAAACTGTTGTCCTCTGGAAGAGCAGAATGTGTTCTTAACTGTTAAATCACCTCTCTGGCTTTTGCTTCTTTTAATAAGGAAGTATGCTATAAAAGAAAGCTTCTATTTTATTCTATTTAAAAGGAACACATTTACAACCTCAAGAAGCATGCACCCTATACAATACTATACAGCTGTAAATAAAAATGAAATCACAAAATATTCAGGGAAATTGATGATAGTATAAAGGATATTGAATGGGACAATCCAGGCCCAAAAACAACTATAACTTTTTCTCTCTCATTTGTATTTACTAACACTTAAATTGTTTATTATAAGCTGATATGACTGTAGTATCCAGGAAAGTAAAAGAGAACCAGAGAGAAGTAATAGATAGGAGAATAAAAGGGTATAAGTGATTTGAAATGGTTAAATAGGAAAATCAGTGAGGAAGCTTTAATTAGCTAGGGAGAAGGAGGTAAATAAAGAAGGAAGAGGATAAATTAACAGTAAGGAATTCTGAAAAAAACAAGAGAGATCATATTACTACATAGTTTCCTAAAATTATATATCGTACTTTTAAGTCTGTCCATATATATATGTCATATATATACATATACATGTCCATATATATACATATATATGTGTATATATATATGTAGTTTTAAGAATTTTTTATCTGAGCTAATAATGTCCCCTCAAAGGGGACTTGTCATGCCTGGAGCTGGGGTTTATGTTAGGTAATTTATAGCTCTTGGAGGGAATATTCTCCAATGAACCCTCACTTTTGGTTACTTCTCAGTTGCAGAAGACATTTCCAATTCATTTTAGACAAAGGGCCTAGAGAATCTGAGCTTGAATGAACTTGAAAATATTCTTCCTAAGCAATAGCTTTCATGATACTATGAGAGGGAAGCAAATAATAGTCCTACCAAGTTTCATTCCTATGAACCACATACTAACTAGCATGGCACAATAACTCTCAGGATGCAATAGTGGCATGCATACTGGTGGTAACCAATAGCTCTCTAATTCATTTTAGGGCTTAATCAACAGAAGTGAAATAATGTGTAATAATGTTAACCTAGTGAAATTCTAGGGGGTTGGTGGAGTTAAATCATATATAACCAATACATAACCCATATAATCTATATATAACCTATAACTGCCACTCACTGAGACAGCAAACTACCTAATTATATACTAAATTTTTATTTTTATTGCCACCGATAAATGGAGCCCCCATCCCTCATCAAAGAAGCTTAATTTTTGCAACAGTGGGTCATTAGAGGAAATCATAATCAATAAACATGTAAAAGACAAGATATTGTGTTGTGTTTAGTCCCAACTGATATATTGACAATGCAATCCCTGCACCTAAAGCTCATCGATAATTGCAGAAGAGGGAGTGAAAAGACTGTAAGATCCTAAGGAACAGGAAGTTTGGTGTGAAATTGTGTTGTCTAGAGATGCCAGAGATGCTAAACCCATAGAATGTCATGAGCAAAGCTACCTTAACAAGAACTGAACAATAAGGACAACATTGGACATGTATATTAACATGGAAAGGGAAAATCTCCCAGAGACTCAACTACAGACAATGAAATACAGCCAACTACAGAATCATAAGAGCAAGAGTGATTGTCTTCTCCAGAGAAGAGATCTTTAACTGGTTATCTAATACAAAATGATCAATCTTGAAATCATATTCGTACAAGTAACATGACATGGCCTGAGAAGTTTCTGTTTATATATTTGGAAATATGTATGTATGTAAAACTAAATTTGAGATGGAGCAAGCAAGAAGCATGTGGTAAGAATTGGAAGAAGTAAAGGGTAGAGGAAAAATCATGTATTGCAGAAAATAAGTAGAGATAACACTAAGCTCCCAATTTCAAAGCAAACCATCAGGAACTGTAGATAAGTTCTAAAGGTTCCAGCTTCAAGCTCTAATATACAGTGATAAATGTTAGGGCATGACTGCCAGGCAGTGTTTGACTGGTCAAATGCTAAACTTATACAATGTATTATTTATCAGAACTGTCTTATTTTTGTTTTGATTTTGGCAATAAATTTTATAATGTGTCAGATTTTATTAAAATATAGATTTTTATATAATATATGAATGATTTTGACAGGAGTTATCAAAAATACTTTCTAAAATATATAAATAATGACTTTAAAATGAAAACCTTTTAAATCTTACTTTGAAACTGCCAAGCTTATCTCAGAAGTACAGCTCTTTTTATCTTTATAGGCAACACATGTGAAGGAAAAACCAAATGATCCTATGAAATTCTGCATGTTTTAAATTGTCATTAATAAATCACTAATAAGTACCTAAATGCTACAATAGAAACAATCACGAATGCAGACACTCTCCTTTGGGTGCTAGATTTTACTAGGTTTCAGAAATGTCCATGTGGCCTAAATGTCTCTCCAGATCAGATCTTTCTGACAAATCAGATTTTAAATGCCGGGAAACTTGAAGTTCTAGGCAGTCTATCAAGTCATCTTGTCAATCTGTGTAAACCCGTCACTGAACTCTCAAATGGTATAAAATGACAATTCAGTAACAGTTCAGTTACTCAGTGAATGCTCCCTAATTATTTGTCTGCCATTAGTATAATATTAGAAGATGTGAAGTGTAGAGTGGATGAATGTTGTATGTGTTAATTGATTCAAAGTTTTGTGACTGGTTATTTTAAAGTTCTATGTGCCTTTTGGCGCCATCAAAAGGTACTAGGATTCCTTTCCACTACATTTAGTATATCCCATGGCTAATCTGTCAGACATTGTAGACCTAGTTTAATTCACCTCTGCATTAAGACAACCCCTGTTTTTGACAAGCTTTATGAGGAATTGGAATAAGAGTGTAGTGCATATTCTTGGTATCCTGATAATAAGTTCTGGCAATAGTTTGCATGTGGAAGTGTGGTAGAATGTGGGAAGTGCTGAGTTTACCTCTGTCCTCCTAAAGCTTGACCAGGTGGCAGGTCCTGTGGGCTTCCTGCAGCATTCATGTCCAACACACTCTCTCTTTTCTTCCAACCCCCATCTGAGCCCTAAGCTGGGACAAAAGTTAGTATTGCCTCTCAGTTTTGCATAGATTTTCTCCCCCTTCAATCTGAAAGAGGTTTGCATATAGAAATAGAAAGTAAGTACTTAGACTTTTTGTTGTTAGTAGTGGTGTTAGTGTTTTGTTTGTTTGTTTGTTTGTTTTTAGAGCTTATAAGGTAATTGACTGGACTGATGGAGATAGGATTCCTTTGTCTTCCCTTTCCTGCCTCTTCCTTCAATTCCATTGTTATTCTCGCTTCTTTTCCATGGGAGCTTCTCTCACATCTTCAGTGCTAGAGATGGAACTCAGCACAAACAGAAGCTCAGGAGTTGTCTATCAGGGTGTCTTTCCTGGTGATAAAAATTATTACAAATTTGAAAGTGGTTATGTGTGTATAATGTCTGGAAATAGAGTGATGCATTTTATCAGTAGTACAAAAGTATAAATTTTATAATATGAGAATTTTAAATTTGTTTTATTTTTTTGGATTTCTTTTTTTAATTGGATATTTTCTTCATTTACATTTCAAATGTTATCACCTTTCCTGGTTTTCCCTCCCCACTGAAACTCCCATCTCATCTACTCTCCCCCTGCTTCTATGAGGATGTTCTCCCAACTACCCACCCACTCCCTTCTCCCCACCCTCGCATTCCCTACACTGGGCATAGAGCCTTCACAAGACCAAGGGCCTCTCCTCCTATTGATGACAGCTACATATGCTGCTGGAGCCATGGGTCCCTCCATGTGTATTCTTTGGTTGGTTGTTTAGTCCCTGGGAGCTTTGGGGAGTGTGGTTGGTTGATATTGTTGATGCATTGGTCCTTCTTAGAAGGGAAAACAAAATACTCAAAAGAGGAAATACAGAGACAAAATGTTGAGCAGAGACTAAAGGAAAGAACATCTAGTGACTGCTCCACCTGGGGAAACATCCCATATACAGTCACCAAATCCAGACATGATTGTGGATGGCAAGAAGTGCTTGCTGACAGGAGTGTGATACAGCTGTCTCCTGAGAGGCTCAGCCAGAGCTTGACAAATACAGAGGCAGATGCTCGCAGCCAATTACTGGACTGAGTATGGGATCCCCAACAGAGGAATTATAGAAAGGACTGAAGGAGCTAAAGGAGTTGGTAACCCCTTAGTAAGATCAATTTATTTTATTATAATTTTTTTACTTAATCTTTTTTTACAGTTCAGATTTTATCCTCCTCTTGGTTCACCCTCTGACTGGTCCAGATCCCATACTTCCTCCCACTATCTCCATGAGGAGGTCCCCAACCTCCCAGCACCCAGCCCACCAGACCTCCCAAATCCCTGGGGTCTCAGTCTCTTGAGAGTTTGATGTATCTGTTATAATTCAAAAACAGAATAGTTATTTTTAAGTGCTCTAATTCACTCTGATTGTTTCATTCCATTTCTTCAGTAATTTAAGTAAAATTTATTCTCCTAAAATTTATTTATGATATATATTCTTTAGGAAAATAAAAATTGAATAAGTTAATATTTTATTATACACTAACATCTTAAGATTCATTTAGAGTACTGTCAAGAAATGTAATGGGCTAATTAATGTTTATTATATTAACGAATTACCTATCTCACAAAACCTAAAATGTCAAACTTCTAAATGACATCTTTATTATTATAGTATAAACTGAAATATCAGATTATTAGTTTTAAAATTATGTGAAAATAATATTAAACAATATAGTTTTAGTAGAGGTATTAATGTCTCAATACAAAATGTATACATCATTTTGGTGAGCAGGGAGAGGGAGGAGGGAACAGAGTTTTTTTTTTTTTTCCCCCAGAAGAGAAACCAGGAATGGATATATCATTTGAATGTAAATAAAGAAAATATCTAATAAAAAAACGATTAAAAAAATAAAGTGCACAGTGCAATGCTGAGCTGTGCAACTCTTAAAAAATGTATACATCATTTTGTTATATATAACTATGCTATAGAGTGATGGTACCAATAGAAACATGATACTAGCATACAAACAGACACACATACACACCCCCCCACACACACACACCAACTGAATGAACCAGAAGATCTAGATGGAAATAACAGTAACACACCTCTTACATGACAAGGGTACCAAAAGCCCTCCTTAAAGATGCTTAGCCTTTTACAAAATATTGTCAAACTGTAGGAGAAGAAAACTTGGTCCACATTTCTTGCCCAGAACACAAATCAACTCCAGATACATCAAGTACAAGTATTTTAATGTGTTCCCCAATCCTGAAAGGGCTCGAAGATCACACAAGCCAAACACTTGAAGATACAAGAATATGCAAGAAATGGGCTGAAATGGACTTCAGTATTTCAGGAAATAAGGCCAAAAATAAACTAAGGGTATTGTATGAATTTAAAAACCTCCGTACAGTCAGAGGAACAGTTGTCAGTAGCCTGTAGAATGGGGAAATTGATTCATTTAGTAATTGTCTGAGAGGATGAACATGTTGAATATACTAACAGCTAAAAATTAAATAACAAAATCAGCAAAGTTTTGACCACTTTACCTTCTCACTGTTAAAAAGATGCACAAACCACAGGCAATGATGGAAGACAAACATCTTACTTTTTCCTTTCAGCAGGAAGGTAAAATAGTCCAGAGTCTGTGGAAATTAACGTAGGTTTCTCCAAAAACTATAAATGCTTTCTGAATGCCTATCCTATCCCTAGGTAGTTACCTTAATGACTGTGTGTCAGTATATCACAAACACACTCCCTCATCTGTTCATGTACCACCACTCACCACAGCTAAGTTGTGGAGTCCAGCCAGGTGCATAGAACAGAGGACTAGAAAAGATAGAATGTCTACGCAGTGAAACTGTAATTTCTGTAATAAAGGTGAAGCCTTGTCATTTGTAGGAAAATGGGTCCAAATTGTGGAAATCACATTAAGTAAGTTAATCCAGTTTCATAGTGACAAATATTATATGTATTCACCATTTGTTGTTCCCATACTTTACATAGTTATATAGTTATTTATGTATATTTTAAAGAAAAGTATAATAAAAGTAAAGGTGTTTAGAAGCATTAAATTGAAATGGAGAAGAAAGGAGAAAAAGTGAAGATAAATGGGTATATGGGGATGTACAAGGTATAACTGTACTAAAATTTTTTAATTAAATTTAAATTTTTGAATTGAGATTTATAGACTTTATACGGTTGACAACTATAGGCTAAATGCCAAATAGATGAATTCAAAGAGATCCTCCAAACTCATGTAGGTCAAATGATGACATAATTTTAATTTTCTTGAGTTGACATTTCCCCCGTATCAAGTTCAGTAGAGCTTAAACAAATGGAAACTTACTGCATAAAAAATTAAGGTAATATTCTTTAACTGTCAGAATTAACCCAATGATTCTTTAATTAGTGAGAATTGCCATTTTAGAAATCCTGTAAGACTGTAGACAAGTTCATACAATGGATTTAACCTGTATGTAAATTAATGGCAATATTCATCTTCCCTTCTTTTTCAAAACTCCCCAGCTAAGTTGAGAGACTCTCTTTCAGTTTCAATCTTAGTTGTAAGCTCCTCCATCCCTGTGTATTAGGAGATAGCATTAAAGAATATTCCTTGAAGAATAACAGCCTTGATGTTATAGATTGGATTTTCTGAGAGGAGATAATGGATGTGTCAACTGAAGGAAAGAAAGAGTTCCTTGGAAGGGAATGATTATAGAGCAAGGGGAAATTTTAAGGTTGTTTAAACAAACTCTGGATGACAAATACCAAGTCACTGTCATTCTGAAGGCATTTCCATACCAGATTCCAAGAGCTGTGGAACTTGCTCAAGAAGGGAGATGGAGAAAGACTTTGTTTTTTAGGACAGAACTAGGGAAGAGCTAAAATACAGTTCACTGATAATATGAATATAAGTCCACCTGATACTTAGCTTTCATTAGAACTAATATCTATTCTTCCAAACAACACCTAGAGGATTTATCCCTTCAAGAAGGTATTCCACCACTATATATCCAGTATACACAAGAGTTGTGGCCCACTGTATGACTTGCTTCAGTACTCTTTTATTAGGTAATGAAAACATAGTGATTCCAGAAGCCACATGGTGAAGTGATCAGAAGCAAAGTGATTGGACCCTTTGTTACCTTCCGTATAGTATAGACAACACACATCACTGCTCTGAAGATCACACACTGTGTCACTGGATGTCATTATTAAGATTCTAGTGTTTGTGGCATTGATACTGTCAATCCCACATGAATCATTTTGAAATATAAAACAAAGCTCCTGATAATGGAGAACAAGAAGTTATTTTCAATTGAGTATTGCAAGATATACAAGTTAAAGACATTTTCTCATATGTACAATAAACTTTTCTGTCAGTCATCCAAATAGGCTGATAAAAGAGTTCATACAGAACAAACTCCTGTTAGCCTCCTCATGCAGAATATTTTCACACAGAATTTTCTGTGAGTGAATAATTAGGAAAAATATATTAACCCAAATATGACCAAGCTATCATTCATGCATAGGTAAAGGAAAACATGCTGAGTATTTCTTCTTACATTATATATCTAATAATTCACACATTATATTAATGCAACATGTAGGCCAAATGTCAAGTTAATATTTAAAGAATTTTAAGTGAATATTTTGAAGGCAAGAGGGCAGATAAAATAGATAGCATACAAATGATTAATTTCCATAAAAGTATGCCCCTTGTCTATGTGATTAGCATGTTATATAATCACTGTATAATGTTCATCAAAATACTCAAAGTTTCCTGTGACTTTCTTAAAATTTCTTAGAGGGGAAGCCTATAATGTTCATAGCAGCCTTTTTAGGAATAGCCAAAAACTAGAAGCAACCCAAAGGTCCCTTGTCTAAAGAATGGATAAAGAAAATGTGGTTCATTTACAAAATGGAATACTATTCTGCAATTAAAAACAAGGACATCATGAGTTTTGCAGGCAAATGGATGAAACTAGAAAATATCATTCTGAGTGAGGTAACCCAAACCCAAAACCAAATGCATGGTATATACTCACTGATAAGTGGATATTAGTCAGAAATAAAAAAATAAAAAAAGAATACCTGTGATATACCTACCACATAGACCCTAAAAGGTTAAACAAGATGGAAGGTCCAAGTTAGGATGCTTCAATTCCACTTAGAATCATAAAAAATAATCATGGGAGGCTGAGGTAGGGAGAGACCTGGGTGGGAGAGAGCAGTTGAAGGGATAAGGGGACATGATCAGGTATGAGCAAAGACAAGAGAGAAACCCAGAGGGACAGGAGAATAAATGGAAATATACAGCTGCTGGGAGTGGGGGGTGGGGGTAACCTCCTGAAAATACTAGAGACCTGGGATGAGGGAGGCTCCTGGGACTCAATGTGAGTGACCTTAGCCAAAATGTCCCACAGAGGGGATATGGAACCTGAAGAGCATACCTCCAGCTGTCAGACTGGACCCCCAGTGGAGGGATGGGGACATTAACCCACCTACAAAATTTTCAAACCAAAATTGGTCCTGTCTACAAGAAATGCAGAAAAAAAAATGGGGGAGAGACAAAAGGAATGGCCAACCAGTAACAGGCTGAACTTGGGATCCATCCCATGGGTGGGCAACAATGACTGACAGTATTAATGATGATATGCTGTGCTTGCTGACTGGAGCCTATCATAGCTGTCCTCTGTGAGGCATTACAAGCAGCTCACAGTGATAGATGCAGATAGTCTCATCCAAGCATTGGCCATAGGCCAGGTCTCCCTACAGAAGAGTTAGGGGAAGGATTGATGGATGGCAACCCCATAGAAAGCCCAACAGTGTCAACTAACCTGGACATTTGGGAGCTCCCAGAGACTGAGTTACCAAGGAAAGAGAATACATGGGCTAAACCAAGACCCTGGGGCAACAGGGCTGCCTGTGTAACAGAGGACTGCCTTGTCTAGCCTCAATGGAAGAGAACATGCCTAAACCTTTAGAAACTTGATGAAAAGTGAGTGAAAAGGGGGGAGGAGTTGCCCTGTCATAGTTGAAGGGGAGAGAAAATGAGAGGAAGAATTCTGCGAGGGGGACTAGGAGGGGAAGCAATATTTGTGATGTAAATAAATAAAATAATTAATACAAACCAAAAAAGGGAATAAATGTCAGGAATGATAAAAGAAAGTAAATTTGCTTGAGCAATCCAATTTAAGTGAAAAATTGATATTATATGATCTAATAAACTACATTTTTATTTGTTTAAAAAAGGGGAAAACTCACTGGATTATATTTCATTGCTTGCTATTTAATAATAATTTAAATATATAATAATATAATTTAAAAATAAGTAAAATATTTGCTTATATTATAAATATTATTTAATAATCAATAATATCTAATGATAGATATTAAATATTTTAGTGAAATGATCAACTGATATTGTTTATACATAAATATTTTTGAATGGGACCCTCACTACATAAATTATTTCTGATGTTACTCTCATTTTTCTAAGACTAGTCAAATGTAGAAGGCATGATTATTTGTAATTGTTTTTTCAGATGACATGGGGACAAAATAGCAGAAGTAATGTAGACTAAGAAGTGGTGGTGCACACCTTTAATCCTAGCACTTGGGAGGCAGAAGCAGGCAGAATTTTGAGTTTGAGGCCAGCCTGGTCTACAGAGTAAGTTCCAGGATAGCCAGGGTTACAACAGAGAAACCCTGTCTTGAAAAAACAAAAACAAACAAACAAACAAAAAGACATAAATGTCTCATTTCTTATGACAGGGTAGAGAGGTGGATCACTTGTTCCAGTACTTATGAATTTATATAGAGGACGAAACATTGGGTGAATCAATCATCCAATCTCTAGATTCAATGGATCTGACATCCTATTTAATGGTTATCTAGAAGAATGGACCATTCATACACACACACACACACTGTCCTAGTTTGTTTTCGATGCTGTGATAAAATATTCTAGCTCAAAGCAATCTGGAGAGTACCATAGTTTTTGTACTGTGTTGTGTTGTGTTGTGTTGTGTTGTTATGTTATTATTGCTATTTTTGTTAACTTGACACAAACCATCAATCTTAATTGAGAAAATACTCCCATCAGACTGGCTATAGTCAGTTCCCTAGGGGAATTTTCTTGATTAATTATTGATATGGTAAGACCCAGACCAATGTGGATAAAAACAACCTTAGATAGGTAGTGCTAAGGTGTATATGATAGCAAATTGAAAAAGCAGGAGACAATTTTTCTCTAAGACCTTTGCCCGGTCAATTCCTACTGCTAGGTCTCTTGCTTGTTTGTGAGCTGACTTCCCTCAGTGATGAACTTTGACCTTAGAGTTGGAACCTGACATAAACCTTTTACTCCTTAACCTGCTTTCTGTAGTGGTATTTTGCCATAACATAAACCTAAGATAGGAAAGAAAGGGTTTATTTGGCTCACACTTCCTGACCACAGTCCATCACTGAGGAAAACAGTAAAGGCAGGAAACTAGTGCAGAAACTGAAGAAGGGCTGGCGATGGGGTACTCTGCTCACTGCTTGCGTGTTATGGCTTTTTTGGCCAGTTTTCTTATGCAGTGTTCAAAGGTTGCACCAACCATAGTGGAATAGCTCTATCACATTAATCATTAATCATAAAAATGCCTCATGGATTATTATCCTGCAGGCTAATTTGAGAGAAGCATTTTCTCAACTGAGGTTCCCACTTCAAAGATAACCTTAGTTTGTGTCAAGTTGAAAAAATGATGAACAGATAAAGAATGACAACAGCAATACCAACAAAAAATCCCAAAAATCTAAACAGCATACACAGACAAACTCATGCACATACAGAAAAATAATAAATCATTTAGTGTATGAGCTTGTACATAAACCTATAAATGGTTTGGTGATAATCTAACAGGCTTATGCACATGAACAGGAGCTGCACTAAGCTGTTGTTAGCTTAATATGTTTCTAAATATTCAATAGTAAAAAAATGTAAAACATGCTTTTCCCTCACTTTGAAATATCTTTCCTGGCTGTAAATTAGTCTATATCATATTTATAAAACTGACAACAGAAGCCTGAAGATGATCACTGATGACACGAAGATCCACTGTTTTGGCAAGATTATTCTGCTTGCAAAGAACTAAATGGATCAGAGAAAGAGAGGGGGAACACAGAGGGAGAGAATCCTTTTGGACTAAGGAAAGCATGACTTGTGCAAGTGTCAAATGTTACTTGTAGATAGGCTTTAAGTGAGTAGGTCCTAGTAAGTCTCTGAGAATATCATGCACAGAAGTAATGAAACAGGATAGTTTCTTTTGTCTACCTTTTTTTTTTTTAACAGTGTGGGAATGGCCTAAGGTCAAACATAAATAAAAGAAAAAAATGTGGGCAAAGGGGAAAAAAAGGCAAATGCATAACTATTCCATCAAAATATCAGCCAATCCAGGTAAGAAAGAGAAAAACAGCTTTACTTCAAGGGAACAAAATCAAAATCTTAGCTCTATTGTTTCTTGGTTGCCCACAAAACTAAAAGGTAAGACTATGTTATTGAAGGCTCCATGCTGACCAGGTACTAGA
The DNA here is from genome assembly GCA_019843815.1 of Montemys delectorum. Taxonomy (NCBI): domain Eukaryota; kingdom Metazoa; phylum Chordata; class Mammalia; order Rodentia; family Muridae; genus Montemys; species Montemys delectorum. The sequence goes on along the minus strand of JADRCD010206050.1, from coordinate 1,699 downwards.
TATAGAAATCTCAAGCATAGTGTCAGATCATGCTATTTAGGCTGCTATGGGAGTAATGATCATTGGTCTTACCTAGCTGATAACCCTATGAACTATAATACTAATCTTTCAGTCAAACTGTTATCATGAGTATATTTGTAGCATGACTATTATAGAGAAGACACACTACACTACTCACTCATTGACTTTGAGGCTCATACTAAAAGGGGAAGTCTATACCTTGTACTGTAAATCCAGTCCAAAACTATAACTGATGTGGTCTTGGGCCCTATAGAGGAACCTAATATTTTTGCTCAGCTAAATTGACGGGGCATCAATTTCCTTTTAAATTTCTACTTATACTTGCAGACAAAGACTTTATCAAAGGAGTATTTCCAAGTGAGTAAAATAAATGCAGATGTAGGGGACTATGACCGTATAAGATGCTGAGAATAAAAAAATAGATGATGGCTAAGCCTTAAGTTGGAATTTAAACCATCCCTGTAAGTCTCAGGGAACATTGATGAAAGAATGTAAAAATCAAAAGATAAGGACAAATGCTGGAAAATGTCATGACATAGCTATGGGTGACATGAACTCAGAGCAGCTGTGCCTACTGACACTGGCTCTACACTAATCAGCTGTGACTAGGTTCATGACTCATGAGGCCCTACTACTTAGTCTTGACAATTGACAGATTTAGAGATATAGAGGCATAATACCAAGTTGTGTACCCACTGGTGAGCCCCACCACACTCTAATGGATAGTTCTAAACTCAATGTCACTCCAGTGATCCTATTTAAACTCTGTGACACACAAAAAAGTTATGAATATAGGAAAGACAATTGTAAGAACAAGGATATGCTGAGAGGGGTGGGAGGTAAGAAGAATTGTGGATGATAGCAATCCAAACATAATATATTCATGTGTGGAACTGTCAAAAAAACCAAAATTTATTAGTAAATATAAATAAAATGAGTAAGTGAATAGAGTTTGCAAAACATGAAATAAAAATGACCAGCAAATATGAAAAATGTTCAGCATATTTTGCCATTATAGAAATGCAAGTAAAAACTATATGGAGATTCCATATCATCCCAGTCAAAATGGTAGTAATGAAGAAGAACAAAGGAAAAAAGTGTCCCTTGTACACTGCTGGTGGGGATTTAAAATAGTCTAGTTTCAAAAATTTACATACTTAATGATCTTTATACTAAGTAATTATTCAAAAGACTTCAAGGTATCATATTACAGATACTCACATACAAATGCTTCCTGCAGCACTGTGTATAGTATCTTAAATATGAGCCAAGCTCTGTGTCTATCGACAAAGGAATGGCTAAGGAAGATGTCATATATATACAGAGCACATTTTTTTTCAACCATCCAGAAGAATGAAGTTAAATTATTTTATTGGAAAGTAGATGTGCAACCTGAGATGCTAAGTAAATTAGGTCAATGTTCAAAGTATAAATACTGTATGCTTCCTTAATTTTCAGGTCTAGAGTTTATATAGATTTATAAAGTGTGTAAAACACATTTATAGATAGTAGAAGTGTATATGAACAGAGGAAAGTGGATTCATGATGGGATTTGGGCAAGACAGAGAAGGGAAGGGAGTGTGGGAGTTAGTACTCAAAATACACTAACTAGATGTTTAAAATGGTACTGTGTAGCCCAATAGAATAATAATAATAATAATAATAATAATAATAATAA